>VXBU01005574.1:1056036-1082089 GCA_013400315.1 Bombycilla garrulus
TGGGATTTTTTTGGGGGGTTTTTGTTTTGGTGGTTTTTTTTTTGGTGGGTTTTTTTTTGTTTTGGTTTTTTTTTGTTTTTTCTTTTTTTTTTTTTTTGGTAATGAAAGAAATAAAAATAATACAGAAAAAGAAAGAAGTCTTCTTTGTTGAAGTTTATCCTTCTAGTTTCTTATGGCTTTAGATTCCTGTTTAGATTGGGGTTGTATTTCTATGTTGTTGCTATTCTTTTGCAGACGGTTAGAACAAAATTCAATCAAGGTCATACCTCCTGGAGCTTTCTCCCCCTACAAAAAGCTTCGAAGAATGTACGTACCAAATAACTTNNNNAAAAAAAAAAAAAAAAAAGAATTGGAATAATTTCAGACTATTTTTGAGGAATAATTTCAGACTATAGCTCTGGGGCTGTAGCAAGCAGAGGATTCTTTAAAAAGTGTACTTAAGCAATTAGGAAAACTAAATATTTTGCTTTAGTGTACTGGCAATTTTAGTGGTTTTATATTAAAATTCTTTGTAAGTGTCTCCTGTAAATATTTCAACTTCTCTCTCCCATCCATGCTTAATTCTAATTACATATTATCTTAAAGTTCATTATTTTGAAAATAACTTGAATTAATTGAATCAATTTTTTTTGTTTCAGTGACCTGAGCAATAACCAGATCTCTGAAGCAGCTCCAGATGCTTTCCAGGGCTTACGTTCACTCAATTCACTGTAGGTATCTGTTTGACCTGTAAACAGAAGCAAATTTCTCATATTCTTATAGTGAAATTGTTTTGGCCTTTTGGCTCTGTGCAGAATTTTGCTATAAATTAAATCGATTCTAAAAGTTTTATTAATCATTTCAGAATAATAGTAGTAATTAGATATTCTTTTACAGTTGGACAGTAATAATGTACGGGGGCTTTTATAAATATGTTCATGGCAAAGAGCTGAACAAAACCAAACATGTCTTTTATTCCCCAGTTAGTTGTTCTTGCAAACAGCAAATCCACTTAGCGGGGTCCCGTGGTAAGCCTGTAATCAGTGAGGTGCTGACTCTGCAGAGAGCTCTTTAGCTTACACACCTTTTGGGAAAGCATGTGATCCTGCTGCCCCACAGGACCACAAGGATATTCCCAGTTGCAAGTGGTTGTTATTAAATTCCTTTCAGAAAAATGGGAATTTCTCTATTTTTGAAGTCAGAATCCCATAGCATATGCCTTTCATAATGGTAGCTTTGTTTGCTTTATTTCCTGGTGCAGAGTCCTCTATGGCAATAAAATCACAGAACTTCCAAAGGGTCTATTTGAAGGACTCTTTTCTCTGCAACTGCTGTGAGTATTTTTTTTAATTTATTCTATTTTAGGATCATTCAAAAGGATAAACATGATGAGAGATTTATGCCAGAAGAAGAACTGGCAGGTCAAAGTACAGTAAAACCAAATTATGGTAAAACCAAAAGCGTTCAGACTGTTGTAGGCCAGCTTGCCATTCATCAACAAATGTGATCATGTCAGTTAATGTTTCAGCCTGAAATGATTAAAATGAAAGTATTTTCCTGTGTGGAATTTCTAAGGATAAATCTCATAAAAATATGATACGCTGTAAATGGCAAATAGGATGTATATAGTTGTGTGGGAACCACAGAAGGAATACTTGCGTGTTTTATGGAGAGAAAATATATAGTGGAAATGCTATGCAATTGCATTTATAGTTGAACCCATTGATTATTTCTAATGTTTTTTGACACCTTGTATAATTCTTTGAATCTGTGAACTCATGCTGCCTACTTCATTTAATATTTTCGAAATTCCCACATGTAACCTTTTAAACCATTGCTATTTAGATTTTATACTGGAATAAACAATGTCATAGTGGTTAGTTTATCAAGAACTGTCAGTATTTAGCAGAAGAGGCTGCGCAGTAAGTGCATCATGTAAAACAAATGTGTTAAATCAACCATAAAACAGTGGTGGTTTTGAAAGAACTTTTCCCAGAATAACCGACTTGTTGGGTTAGAGTCTTAAAGAATTTAAAACATCTTCATATATGTTTAGAATTATCTAATGTCCAGACTTCACCCGAAGTGGCTGGCAAAATATCTATTACTAACAACTAATTGAAGATGGCAAAACAGTAAATATATACATAGAAAATGCAAGTTCTAGCACCACCTGGAGGTTTGCATTTTGATTTACTTTAGTCACAAAAAATATTATAATAGTGGGCTGGATATGGTTTTCTGTTTTCCTTTAAAGACATTTTAGTTATAAAATATATTTCAGATCTGGTAAAGAAAAAATAAAGGTAAAAGACCTTTCCAAACTCTCAAGTCTCTATTAAAAAACATGTCCATATATTAATATGCATTGTATAGACAGTACATTTATGTCTAAGTAAATATCTACTTGTGTGGTAAAACTTTTTATCAGAGCATTATGTTTCAAATCCACCATTTCATTCCATTTCTGGCTCAAAATGCAAAGAAGTAAAATATGTTTGGTTAAAAAGATGCATCTAATGGAATGGCTTTTTTTTTTTTTTTTTATTTTCCTCTTCAAAAAGACTTGGTTTAGATTGGCTTGTTTGTTTTAACACTAAAAGTCTGGGAGGTACAGAGAAGAAAAGGTTCCCTTTGAAGGTGCAGAGGAGAAAGGATCCAAGATAGATTTGGATATATTCCATGCCACCATTTTTTACTACAATTCTGTTAATGTGGAAGCATGCTGATTAGTAACATATAATTAAAAGTGCCACTGCACATCTCTTCCAGCTAATGAACACAGTGTTCAGTTCCTTTTTTGTTTCTTTATTTATTTGGCAAAAGAAACTAGTTTCCTTGAATATACTTGATGTTTTAGGCTTGTTTCTTTGCATAGTATACAAATACCAGACAGACTTTCTACCAGCACATACAAGAAATGTGATTTTAGCTAAATAAATGTAAACATTTCAACTCCAAGGTTCAAATATGTAGGAATATGTATAACCTAAGTAAGATACCTCAATTCATTGAAATTCCTTACATCACTGTCAATTATTATTTGTTACTACATCTCTTGTTCTGGTTGCAAAGGTGCACAAAGAATGCTTGTGCAGCTGAAGCTGCGACACAGAGCAATTTCCTTCAATTTTATAATTATCTTCCATTAAACAGATTATTGAATGCCAACAAGATCAATTGTCTGCGAGTTGATGCATTTCAAGATCTGCACAATTTGAATCTTCTTTCTTTATATGACAACAAGCTTCAGACCATTGCAAAAGGCACCTTCTCACCCCTACGAGCAATTCAGACATTGTACGTATGTTCTTGTTTATGGTTTTTTCAAGTATGACTTCATATTCTACAATGCAGTAAAAACAGTGGGTACTGCTGACACCAAAGGGAAATAATGTGTGATATTATTGGGTTTTTTTCTTCATGAAAGGCATTTGGCTCAGAACCCATTTATCTGTGACTGCCATCTGAAGTGGCTGGCGGATTATCTTCACACAAACCCCATTGAGACCAGTGGTGCCCGGTGCACCAGCCCCCGCCGTCTGGCAAACAAAAGGATCGGCCAGATCAAAAGCAAGAAATTCCGCTGCTCAGGTAATTTTCTTAGTTCAGCTGTTATTTTTCCTTTATTGGCAAAAAAAAGTTGTGGTTATATAAGTTATAATGAAAGCAGCTGTCTCTCTACAGAATTATTAAACATCATAGAATTTTTTTTTTTACTGCGTTGACTGAATAGAGGGAAATCTGGGAAGTCATAGACTATTGGATAGTGGAACATTATTGTAGTTAACATATTTGGCACTATTTTTGAGTAGCATTAAATCTAAAAAAATAAATGTAATATATAAAACTTCAGAATGAAATGCTAAAGTTACTCACTATAAGTATCACCAACATAAATATTTTTTTTAAAATTTCCACAGGGCTCTGGAATATGTGAAAGATCTAAAAATTTCTAAGCTAAATATGGAAACATAACATATTCCTTTTACACAGGGAGCTGAAATTTACTGTTTTCTTTTTCTAATCTTATTCAATTTCCTACTTGCATTTCTTTAAATCCTAACTTTTGTCATATGGTATCCAGCTGTTCCAGGTGCATTTCACATTCTACAGTTTATTCAGTCTCAAGTGCAAATACCAGATGAAAACTGTTTTGTTATCCATGTTCCGGATACATTTATGACTATTCACACTTCGTTGTTTATCAGCTCTCATTGTGAACACACATTTTTTTCACTAAATTATCTGTAGTTAACTGCTGTCCATACTTAATCTAATAAAATTCATTCTTTGCTTGCTGACATTCAGGTGCATCTTCTATTTTTTTTTCTTCTCTTTATTTAGCTAAAGAACAGTATTTCATTCCAGGTAGGTTTGGCTCTGCAGTAAGATTGACTACCTGCAGATATTCTCTCCCTTTCACCCCAAAAAGCAAAGTTCGTCTTACCTTTTAGGAAAATGATGCATGTGTATTAACATTAGTTCATTACCTGTAGCTATACATAGTTTTTCCTTTGTAGAATAGTATTAATTCTGTTTTCTGAATATAAGAGCTTAGCATGCAGCTCCATTTACCTTTTTCTGTCTCACAGATTTGCACACAACCTACCAAAATTACACCTATGCTTAAATTATTTAGAAGGTTGCACCTGCTAGTTCATATTTTTACTGACACTTTTACTCACCTTGTATCTTGCCTTTCTGTTGCTACTGTTTTTAAAATGTAGCTCCTGAGCTGCTTTTAAATGCAGGCAACCATGCTGCCATCAAAGAGCTGGCACAACTTTAAACATTCTACAAATGAACATTTTCTTGCCTTGCTTTCGTGCTCCACACTGGCTGCGTCTGCTGCTTGTTCACCTTCCTCTTGTTTAGGAAATCACAGTGGAATGCTTGGAAAAGAAAGCTGATATTCTTAATTAGAGGCATTCTGTGGTCACATACATACAGTAAATCAGAAATGTTTTCCATTAAAGCATATATGAATTTAGATTTGGGGTGATATAGCAGTTTACACACTGCTTTCAGCTACAATAAGTCTATGATATTTTTACAAAAGATTTACCAATATTGGCCCTAGCTCTTTGAAATATGGATCTTTATTTCTTTTGCCTTGCTTGTCAGTGTGTGCACTGTTTCCTTAATAGAAAAGAAAATTATTCACTCACACTGTATTCATAACAGATTATAAATAACAAAATAAACAAGGGAAATAATGCATCTATTGATGAATTACAGTATGTGATTTACAATCAGGATTTTCTGCCACGGTTTAATGTCTAGAAAAATATCTACAGTAAATGATTAGGGCACCAGTGCACTTCTTCTTTCAAGTACTATAGGTATATCATCATTTTGCAGTCATGTTAGTTGTTGTCTCTTTAGCTGCTATGTTTAACAGCTCTCTAAATGCTGTGTGATGTAACACTTAAATCTGCAGCAGTCATGTGAGGTTCTTCATGCCCTTATACTAATATGTTGTTTTGAACGTGAAGAAAAGATAAAATGAAATACAAAATAAGGCAGCAATTTGTCAGCACTGGAATCCACAATAATGTATTTTAAAACAGCATAAAACAGGGAATTCAATCCCACAAACCTGTAGTAGCACTCTGTTCCTGTATGTGTAGAACAGCTGTATTCCTGCCACAGAGTGACTTCTACTCAATCTTGCCAGCACAACTTTTCCTTGTTCGTTAGAAGTGTTTTCTTGCCAGCAAATGTCTTCATAGCCTGGTTACAATATGGCCACTCAGTTTAGGCTTATTTACATACTCTTTAAAAAGTGCCTGGGGGAGGGTGGGGCTGGGGGGGAAGAAGAAGAAGAGAAAGAATTAAATTTTAAAAAATGGTCTATATACATGATATTTAAAATACAGATTCTGCTGCTTTCTTTCTATAAGGTTATCAGGCAGATGTTACCTTAAAGTATTTTAGTTGCTGAAGGCATTGTCCCTGAATATTTAATTGTTGAAACTGCTAGCAGTGATGTACTCTGGATGCAGGAGGATAAAAAAACTTGTAGACTTGTTTATTGGGTATTAAAAAGTGCTAAAAACACTTTATACTTAAATAGATCCTATAAAACAATACTATTTCTTTAAACACCTAAATATTTTTAGTATTTGTTTTAAATACATCATTTAGAGATGTTACTCCACAGACACTGTGAAGTCTTAGTAAAATTTCATTATAGCAATTTTTAAGACTAAAGGTTTGCAAGTATTAAATAATTAATTTCTAAAAAATCATTTATCTGCTACCTCATAGAAGAATTCTATAGTAGTTTCAGCATATGGATTGTTAAAACATTTACAAGTGGTAGGTAACATAGTATGTGATGACTTCTGGGGTTTTTTCCCCTCCACTGAGCAATCTGTTTCTCCTACATTTGTTTGCTTTATTAAGAATTTAAGTGGCATAGTATGTATATTTGACTCAATGATCCTTGTGGGTCTTTTCCAGCTCAAAATATTTTGTATATTCTTATATGTGTTCAGGGAGCAGCTTTTAAAGAACAAATTTAAAATAGTGAAGAATACTGCATGGGAGGCATGATCATCTTATATGAAATCTGTAATAAACCCCAATCTTATCTTCATTTTTAAATGCCACTGAAAATTAATTATTTTTTCGTTCTGCTGAAGACAGTGGCCCTAGCACCATCTTCTAGTCAAACGAAAGTTAAGTAGAGAACATGAGAGCTTAGTTCATGTTTTTGTCTTAATTGGCATTACTCTGTCTTTCTTTCCTTCTTGGCTATCTTTACTTTTTCAGGAGTTCACCATTTTGGCTGTAAGTAAAGTTCAGTGTCTGAACTAAATCACTGTGTACCTCCTAGCCCTGATGCACCTTCTACTAGTCTCAGTCTTTTCACCTTTGTCCAGGAAGAACCCACAGGTCCTTTTGGCTTCTCTTTGTTTTCTTTGTCACCCACCCTCAGTTCCTTACTGGATGTTTTTTCCTAAAATGTTTAGGATGTTTTCTTTGACTGACTCTGGGAAATGGTGGAGGAAACTTTCAATGTGATTATTTGTATTTTTTTTTGTTTTTTTTTCTTTTTTTAATATGTATTGTAATTTTATTTAACCTGTGACAGTGGTACTGTTACTGTGGCACTGGACATTCAGTAATAAGAATGCCATGTCATGTAAGCAAGTATTAAACTTCAAATGCTTCTGTAATTTAAACCTACTCCTTCCTCTTTTCCCTTGCTCTTATCCTTGGCCTAATGGATGCAGTTTTGATAACGTAGCGAGATTTTCTGTTGTGCTTGATCTAACCATGTGGTTGTGAGGTATGAGTAAAACATGGTTCTGTCAAGCACCATGGAACGTCACGCAGCTTTCTACAGCATGGCAAGCTGCTGAGGCTTATGTCAGGATCACACATTTCTTAAATTAAAGCTGAAAACAGGGCTTTCAACTTATTTGTTGAGATGATGTGGAGTATCGGGACTATAAAAAAAAAATCACAGAGGTTAATGAAGTCCAGTCAACAATACAAATTTGTAACCAGAGAAATAGAAAAGGTGGCATTCAGGATCTATTTGTTCTTGATACAGAGAAAGAAAACAAATTCTAAAACAAACAGTAACATTTGTGTGATTAGCTATAAACAAGGCAAGATTGGCTGACAACATAATCAGCAGAAAGTACAGCTGTGAAAAGCTCAAGTTAATGTTATCCTGCTATGTGAAGTTGGTCTCAGTTTCTTTTTCCAGCATATCTTAAGTCCCTATATTTAACCCTCTCTTGAAGCCCTTGTGTCTGTTCAGTATCACAAAGTTTATCATGCATTTCCCAAGTTGCCCACCCGTTATCTGCATTGAAGATGTCTTTTCAACCCTCTCACAAGAAGCAAATCTTATGCTTTATTGACTTAGTATCTGTGTTTTGACTTGAATCTTCTACAGGCACTGAAGATTACAGATCAAAATTAAGTGGAGACTGCTTTGCAGATTTGGCTTGCCCTGAGAAATGTCGTTGTGAAGGGACCACAGTGGACTGCTCCAATCAGAAACTCAACAAAATTCCTGATCACATTCCCCAGTACACAGCAGAGTTGTAAGTTGAACCAATAATAAAGAATTGTCTACTTATGGATAAAAAACCTACGACTGTTAAATATAAAACTACAGCTTTACTTTTTTTGAACAGCAAAAACTGCAAGTAACCTCTGGGGTGCATTTCAAAGGACTAAATCTTCATAAAAATTATTTATGCATTATTTCAATACCATGTAGCCTTAAAAACCCATGATAAAGAAATAAGGTAACTATTCTATGTTTTTAGTTCTTCAGGACCTGAGCAATCCACTTGGTTTTTTTTGAAAGTTAGTGAGGTTTATTTTGCTTTTAACTTCAGAGAAAATAGGGCATCCAGTAACCAGAGAGATTTGTCTTAAAAAGTGCTACCTAGATTTTTAAACAGAGATGATTCTTTTTATGCAAAGCATACATTACATTTGTTGGGCAGGAGACAGAATAACATAAAGCAGACAAACAGGACAAAGTTCAGAAGATGAGATAATAATGTAATGAATAGAGATGGGGAGAGAAGAACTCAGAGATTATTACTTGCTTAATAAGTGTCATATATGGGAATGATATGTAGGCATTACAACTGAAGTAGTCTTCAAGGAGGGAGTGAAAGATAAAATTAAGACAGCTTTAGAAGGTTTCTCCATGTGCAAAGAATAGAATAGGAGGGAATGCAGCAATGGTTGAAGAACTGGCAGAAAGGTAGATAAGAGTGATTGTCATTGCAGAGCAAAGGTGGAAGGAAATAGCTGGTTTTCCTAGGAAATTCATTTAAAGAACAAAGCAAAATTTTAAGGACAAAAAAAAGGGACTTTGATTTGACATAGTAAAGCAGTATAGAGATGTGGAGACAAAATTATTGTGATCAAGTTGTCACCTGCAGAGGTGAGATAAGCAACAGGACAGCACATCTCTTAAAAAAGCAGTCCACAGCTGGCATCAAAGCAACACTATGACAATCAGATATAAAACAATGAGATTCAAGTATTTGAATATCTGGACAGGAGAAGGGATTTAAAACTGAAATATTTTTAAAACACAGATATTATTTTCTGTAGGCTGAGAGAAAGTAGTTGAACTTAGTAATTTTCTGTGCTGGTTTTGGCTGGGGTAGAGTTAATTTCCTTCACAGTGGATAGTATGGGCTTATGATTTGGATTTGTGCTGAACAGAGGGTTGACAATATGGAGATGTTTTTGTTCTTGCTGAGCGAGCAGGGCTTATACAGAGCCAAGGCCTTCTCTGTTTTTTGTACTGCTGTGTTGGAAGGAAGCTGTGGGTGCATGGACGGATGGGAGGAGACACAGCCAGGACAGGTGACCCAAACTGACCCAAAGGCTCTTCCAAGCCATGTGACATTATGCTCTGTATATAAAGGGGAGGAAGAAAGAGGAAGGGTGGGGCATTTGGAGGGATGGCTTTTGTCTTCTCAGGAACTGTTACAGTTGAAGGAACCCTGCTCTCCTGGGGACGGCTGAACACCTGTCTGCCCATGGAGAGCAGTGAATTAATTTTTGTTTTTCTTTGCTTGTGTGCATGTTTTTTTATTTCCCTACTGAACTGTCTTTATCTCTACCTGTGAGCTTTCCAGTTTTTACCCTTTTGGTTCTCTCCCTGTCCTGATGGTGGAGGAATGGCTGTGTTGAATATGGTGTCTTGCTGGGTTTAAACTACAAAATGTTCTTATTACAAATCTGAAAATCACAATCCAAGGGAAAAAAATTTATAGTCTTCTGTGAGGGGAGATAGATTTCTGTGGACAAATACATTTTATGTTATCCAATATTTTGAGATGAAATTGTTTAATTTTAGAATAAAAGCTGATGGAATAGGTAACAGGTTAAAGTGTGGGAGGAGATCATAAAGTAGTGGTTGTATAAATGAAGTTATTGAACCGAGAGGATTGGAATGGCGTTTCTGAAATGATTATGCATGCATTGCTTTGATATTTAGGAGGAGTCATGTTTAATTGTCTCTTCTCTGAATAAATAATCATCTTAATTTAGCATTTTAGTAATTTTTTTAGATTAGTTTATTTATATGTGGAAGATATACTGTCAGGTATTTTGTTTCTATAATTATGGTTCCTACCTGTTAAATTCAGATGGAACAATCAAATAATCAAGTCTCATCTACTCTATATCCTAAACACTACAATTACAGTCAACAAACTTTTTTTTACTAAATATTTGGTAACAGCACTTCTTTCAAAAAATATCAATCTTATTTGAAGGTGTTAGTGGATTAAAAAATACATCATTCCCCTGAAACTGTTGCAGAAGTTAGTTTCTTTCACTTCTGTTAAGTATTTTTTTAATGGGAACTTTTAGTTCAAGCTGGACTCTACCTCTCTTCAGTTCCCATCATTGCTTTCTATATAATTTTTGCCATTAAAGCGCCCTTTTCTTTCCAGTACTCTATCCTAGTAAGATGGTGTTTAATTGTAACAAAGTCATTATTCAACCTTCTACTTAATAGATTGTACAGATTGTTCTTCAAGTCATTTGATGCAATAAAAATCTCAACAGTCTTGCAAATATTCTAGAGAGAGTAGAGAAATTTTTTTTTTCTATTTCTGCTAAAAATCCATTTGCTCTAGCCTAATACATTCTTTTGGTACTTGCCTCAATGATACAAAAGTTACAGCTTCTCCTCTTGTTTTCTCCTGTTATTACTGGTCTTTGATGCACTGTCTTTGTTGTTTGTCTTGGGACTTCCCAGTTCTAGGACCATTCTTTGATTTCCAGTTTGCAGTATTTACTGGTATGTATGAGAACAGCAGCTAGTTAGCCTTTTTTTTCTTTTTTTTTTTAACCCAAAAGATGTGATATAAAAGCACTCATTAGAGCCAAATTACATTGATGCTTTCATAGGAGACTAATTTATTCAGGGTGATGTTTGGAGTTGATGTTCTGGAGTTGAATCTTGAAAATGAAGATCAAGTAAGGAAAAAAGTTATCCAAAGGTGGGCAACAAAGATGGTGAAGGGCCTTGAGAAGAAGCCACACGAGGAGCAGCTGAGGTCCCTTGGTCTATTCAGCCTGAAGAAGAGGAGATTGAAGGGAGACCTCACTGCAGTTACAACTTCCTCAGTAGGTGGGAAGAGGAGGGGCAGGCGCTGATCACTTCCCTGTGGTGACCAGTGAAAGGCCAGGAACAGGACCCAGTGATCCTTGTGGGTCTCTTCCAAATCAGCATATCCTGTGATTCTCTAAAAAAGGTGTCTATTGTGTAAATTGCAACAGTAATAATACCACAAGAAAAAAACCCTGTTTTCTCCAAGTAGTTGTTAAAAAAAAAATCTGAAAATATTGATAGAGATTAACATAGTTCAAGACAGATACTTAATTGTAAAAGTTAAAAAAATTATAGCTAATCAACTAACTACTGTCCTAACTTCCCATTTTGTCACTTGCTCACATTGAATGATTTGTCTAATCTGACAGTAAAGTATTTGATATAAAGTACAAGTCTGTAATTGCACCCCAGAAATAAAATATTTTTCAGGTAGCTTTCTAATATATAGGAAAATGCAGGAAGCATTTCAGAAAACACTCAAAATGAAGTCCACAGGAGAAAGCTAAATAAAAAATAATTTCAGTCTTATATGTTAAATTTTTATAATTATTTTTCAATAGATAATCACCTAAGAAGGTAGTTTTAGAAAACATGAATATAGGCTTTCAGGAAGATTCAGCTATTGTTCGAAAACATGCAATATCTTAGCGATTGTGTTATTAAAACAGGAAAAAACATCCAGAAAATAATCCCAATAATAATACAGAAATATTCCAGAAAAACAGAATTTTTAGACATCGTGGTCAAATGCTTCTGTTTACTTTTTGTTTTGAGAATGGTATTTCAGTACTTTATTTCAATAAACTAGATAAATGTAATTTTAAGATAATTTTCTTGATCTAGTGCTTGACGGGTAATAACTATAGTTGCTGTCTTTACCAGTGAAGAGCACTGGGCTTAAAACATAATGTTAAGATACAGAATGGAGATCCCATCACATGTGTAAACTTCCCAGTCATCTGTAATAATTTTGATTCCATTGTGTGTGGACTAATTTAAATAAAATAAAAATTAAAATTCTATATATGAAATTAGATAGAACTATTTAGCACTGGAAATACAAGACTGAGGCATAAACTTCAAGTAGGTCAAGATAAAAGGCTGTGGTTATCATACATATTAAAGATGAAGGAGTGCTATTGGGTACTAATGCAAATTTCCTTTCAGGATATATGTATGGGAATGTAGAATTGAAATTATAGGAAATAATTATTGTACTGTGCATAGTAATAGTAAAGGATCAGCTGGAATACTGTGTTAAAGAATTCATTTTTCAAGATGGATATAATTGCTCAGAAAAAATTCAAGGGGAACAGGAATCGTAGAAAAGAAGAGTGGAAGGGTTGAAGGCATTTGTGTGAGAGACTTGAGGGAGATAAAAAGAAAATTACTTTTAAGAGGTAAAATATTGTTGCAAAGAATAAATGCTCAAATTGTTTGCCTTTTTTCAGTGGGGTTAGAAATGTTTGTAGTAGAGCAAGTATTATTAAAATCAGTTAATGTTTTCATCATCAAGTAATTCTAGATGGTATAGCACTTGAAAAGTATTTGAAGATGTCAGCATTTATAGAATGGTCAGTGATTCTGTTGTTGATAGATAGGGTAAAGAAAAGTGTTTACACTGAAGAAATAACTTTGTTAAATGACAATGTGGAAGAATATTTTATATGGTCCCACTAAAAATCATGTTAAGTCATTCAGCTGATTTTTAGAGGTAGCATCTTCCAAAATTTGCCTTCCTTGTAGTTTAGTGTGATATACAAATGTTTTGTGTATATCCAAAAAAATCCATCTTCTTTAAGTTTGGTTCCATGATGAAACTGTTGTACAAGCATACCTTCAGATTTACAACCTTAATTTCCCTTCTGGTTGTCAATGAGAATGAACAGGAGGGAAGGATGAACAACTAGCTTTCTTTAATTTTCTAGGGGTTTTTTTTAAACTTGTCGTGCAATAAGGCAATTCTGAATTCTTAAAAGCATTCTGGGGTTAGATTTGTGCTGAATTTCATTTCACAGTGATCTTGTCAGTCATATTTTCTCCTTCCTATTTAAGATTTCTGAAGAAATGCTGGACAGACTCACTTTCTTAATAATATGGCTCTATGAGAGCATATAAAGGATCTAAGACTCATAATTTCCATTTTCTTTCCAAGAGGGAAAATAGGGAGTACTGGGTAAATGCAGGCATTTTTTGAAATATAGATGGTCCCCTAACCTAGCTGCTGTTAGAGGTATACTGTACTGTAAGCCTTGATACCTGTGCAGGAAAGAAAAGTGCTCAGCTAGTACTTGTTGCTCATTGCATTCCTTCTTACAGTGTTACAAGTCAGCATTTAATGCTGCCTTAAGCAATGTATGTGTGCTGGCCGTAGTGGTATTAATATAAATCATGGTGAGGGAAGTGTTTTTAAATTAATAATAAGACCTCTGCAGTGGGTTTCATTCCCTATTCAAAAGAAGAGTAATTATTTCATTCCTGTAAATAGTGTTCTGTGAGTATCTCCAGATGTCTGGCAGACTCCACCTGATATCCTTTAAAGAACAGAAGACTAATCTTCAGTGGTTTCTATGTCCTTCTTAAAGACTTTTATTTATAAGTTGCCATGGAATCCTCCCCTAGCTACATTATTATTTGAAAAATTAAAAACATCATCTTAAATTCCTTTTCAGTTTTAGCTATATAAAATTTTGTGATCAGGTTCTGAAAATGTCTTATGTATGCCTACGTTTAACTAATGAGAATGTTCATTCTCAGGAATTATCAAAATTAGAAGTGACACTATATAAGGAATTGTTCTTCAGCTACCAGTTAAATATCAGATGTTCAGGAAAACCAGACTGAAAAGTTCACTTAATGTGGAATATTCTGTATGAATCCCTGTATAATTTTTTTCTGAAAATGATGTAATTTCTTTTAGGCGACTAAATAACAATGAATTTTCAGTCCTGGAAGCTACTGGAATCTTTAAGAAACTTCCTCAGCTGCGTAAAATGTAAGTGCAATTTCAATGACCTTGTCTATTCAGATAGTGTATTAGCTCCTTGCTGTGTCTCTCCACCTTTCTTAGTTCTAATCTACAAAAGATTCAGTTTATTCCAATAGACAATCAAGAATGGGTTTAAATTAATCCCTGAGGTAGGTCAGAGTTGGCAGCTCTCCCATATGGGGCTTGTTGCTGCCAGCAGCCACTTCTCATGGTGTATAGCTGCAGCACCTTCGCAGCAGCATCCAGCCAGCTGGTCTGTTATGCAGCCACAGCAGGGAGCTCACAGTATAAGCTGCTTATCCTAGATTCCAGTAATCTTTTATAACTTCCTGTATTACTCTCTAACCAGACAATTTTGCCTCTTTCAGCACATTAAGGACATGCCATTGGTTCTGTGCTTCATTAAACAGTCATTAGGTGAGGGGAATATAAAAACTTAAATTACTGAGAAAAAGTAGTTTGATAGGTTATCCATGTAAGTCCATGTTAACAGTTAATGTTCTAAGAGTAGTTTATAATTTACCAATTGCAATTGCTGCTAAAAATAAAGCTATGAAAAGCTTTTCTTTAGCTTATGTAAAAGACATATTTGAGGGTAGATTATTTAGTTAGACTTTGGAACTCTGTGCTTAATCATTTCAGGATTAAATCCAAACATAAATAGTAAGTGAAGAAAAATGCAAGTAAAAATAGATTAGTAGTCACCAAGTGACTACCATTTTTAAGAGATCGGTATTAGTGATCAAAATCTTAAGGGAGCAATAATATTGCTTCAACTATTTTTAGCCTTTACCAGAGCCTTGCTGGTGTGATCACAATTAGTTTGATATTTATTACTGATTTTTTAGATTAAAATCTTTTTAAAACCCCAACAATGTAAAATGAACTTGCCTTTGCCTTCTCCACTTGGATACACCTTACTACTTCAAATTGGGCTGCAATACTTAGAAAAAAAAGAGGTAGGATGTTTGGCACAACATCCAAGTGTTCTTTCTGGTGCTATAGAGTAGATACCCTGCTTTATTCAATCTTCAAGAATCACAGATTAGCACTTTTTACAGCTACCATGTATTTTGGAAATATCAAGTATCAATATGAAGCATCAGTAGAAAAGGGAAAGGCTATAGGTGTCATTTATCAGGACTTCTGTAAAGCCTGTGACATGCCCCCTCCCCCAACATCCTTCTCTCTAAATTGAGGAGAGATGGATTTGATGGTCCGACTTAGATGGATAAGAAATTGTTTGGACAACAGCATCCAGAGGGTAATAGTCAGTGGCTCAGTGTCCCAAAGACATCAGTGACAAATAGTGTCCCTTAAGGATCTGTATTTAATCTCCTAATCAAGATATAGTCAAAGTTGTCCCTGCCTACAGCAGAGGAATAGAAACCAGATAATATTTAAAGTCTTTTTCAACACAAGATGTTCTATGATTGCAGAATTCTACAAAATAAATAAAATGCTTGATGTATCATACATGCACATGCATACACACATATTTATACATGTATCAGGTCTTCATATTTAACAATATTTCTTTTAAGTTGAGGAGGTGTTCAAGACAAAAGGGAAAATAGAGGGATGAATATTAACCAGTCTTGGTGTAGCTGTCTGTTGGAACTCCCAAAGACTTTAAAATCTGATTAATTGAAAAGGGAAAAAAAAAGAAAAAAATATAATTGAAGTGTTAACTAGTTTTCTAATACTGCTCTGTAACTTCCTAATATAGTTATTAGTTGTTGCAACATTCTTCCATTGAGAGAATAATACAGTGACTGCTTAAGCATCACTGGAAAGAAGTGAATTACTGACATTGCAGAGACACCAAGATGAGTGAATTCTACATATCTGTGAAGCTCATATTTCTTCTGGAGGTTCAAAGTAGGTGCAAAGATGTTTCTGCACAGATGACATTGAAAAATTGAGGCCTAAATGTTTCATTGATTTGATGCTGTATCAGTAATAAAGGATGTGTATGCACTGCAACATTGATTAGCTATGCAATATTAATCTTTAAAATATCTGTCTGAAATGGGTGAAGTAGTATCTGTGTTACAGCAAAAAAAAAAAAAAAGTTTTCGGAAACTGAGCGCTTAACACGGACAAGCCATCTAATATTAGAAATAATGAGTTTCTTGCTTCCAGTCTTCCACAGCACCTGCAGACTGAATAGCTCCACTGTGTAATTAAATGAAAGCAGTGATCGTGGATGTTGTCTGCTTAGACTTTAGTTCAACCTTTTACAAAATTTCCCATATCATTCTCCTGCATAAACCGGCTTTTCATGGCTTGAACTGACATAAACTCCACTGGCTACAAGAATGGCTGGATGGTTGGGCCCAGAGGGTGGTGAATGAAGTTAAATCCAGTCAGCAGACCGTCACAAGTGGTGTTCTCTAGGACTCAGTATCAGTTGTCTTTAATACATGTATCAGTGCTCTGGATTGAGAGGATTAAATTCACTCTCCCCCAGTTTGAAAAATGACACCAAGTTGGGTGGGTATGTTGATCTGCTGCGGGGTGGGAAGCCTCTGCAGAGGGATCTGGACTGGCTGGATAGATGGGCCAAGGCCAACAGTATGAGATTCAGCAAGTGCCAGGTCCTGCACTGTCACAACATCCCCATGCAGTGCTTAGTCTTGGGGAAGAGTGGCTGGAAAGCTGCCCAGCAGCAAAGGACCTGGGGATGCTGATCAACAGCCAGGTGAACATGAACCAGCGTGTGCCCAGGTGGCCAAGAAGACAAATGGCACCTGGCTTGTATCAGCAATAGAGTGACCAGTAGGACTAGGGCCATGACTGCCCCTCAGCGCTTGTCATTGGTGATGCCACATCTTGAATAGTTTGTTCAGTTTTGGATTCCTCTCTACCAAAAAGACATTGAGGTGCTGGAAAGAGTCCAGAGAAAGGTGACAAAGCTGCTGGAAGGTTTGGAGCCCAAGTGTGGTGAGGAGCAGCTAAGGAAATGGGTTGTTTAGCCTGGAGAAATGGAAGTTTAGTGAGGACCTTATCACTCTTTGCACCTATCTGAAAGGAGGTTGCAGTGAGGTAGGGGTTATCCTTTTTTCCCAGATGACAAGTGACAAGATGAGGGGAAATTACATCAAATTGCATCAGTGGAGGTTTAGTTTGGTTTCTCCATGGAAAGGGCTGTCAAGCAGTGGAAGAGGTCACCCAGGGAAGTGGTGGCATTGCCATTCCTGGAGAAATTTAAAAGGCGTAAGGATACATTTTTGTAATGGACTTTGCAGTACTGGATTAGATGCTTGGACTTGATGATATTAAAGGTCCTATCCAACCTGATGACACAATTGTATCCTTTATCACAGGCAAGGTGTAGGTTACATTTCAGCTTTACTTCCATTCACTTTGTCTTAGAGAGTTTTTAAGACCTTTTTAAAAATCACTAGTGTATTATAACACTGTTTAATGGGTAACTGTAGTTCTGTAATATGTGTAAATAATTATATGAAACGAACAAAACAAAAGGACACTAATACAAAAAATATTTAAGAAAATATGTGCTGTTGCATATGTTTGCTTTTGTGTATATATAGTAGAGATACTACCCATTTGGGATGTAATTTCCATATTTCAACTAAAATCATAAATGCCAAGTATTTTGGCAATATTTTAGGTAATTTTCCCCACATTTTGATCCAATTTACAGGCAAATTGCAGATAAATGAACTATCTTACTTATAAATCCTCCTCTCTAACTAATGTCATAAATTATTAACATTTCATGTACTGTTTATATTCACACATTTCCTTTGCATATGTTGCTGTTTATACTGTGTTCTTATACTTGTCTATCAAGATAAAATAAATCAGAGAGGTTAGTTGTGCTGTACTCATACAGTATAATTTTGTTATTAATTAATCTAAAAATGCTACAAAGGCTGGAGACCTGAAAAAATATAGTTACTGATAAAATTCAAAATTAGGAAAATATGTTCTTGTGTGGCAGCTGCATAGATTGGGTAATTTCCATTATTTAAAAACCACCTTCCAAAGATTACTTTTAAAATCTTTGCTTCTTTAATTAAAAGTGCATTGAATTTTTTTTTTACTGGTTTGAAGTTGAATGATGTATTTATATTTTGTGCTTTTACACAACTCCGCTATTGCATCAAGATTGCGTTATATTTTGTGCTTTTACACAACTTGGCTACTGCATCAAGATTGCATTTTATGGTTTTGGAGGTCTTTTCCAAGCTTAGTGGAAAACTAAGGTTTTAAGTCTTTCTTGGAATTTATTCAGTCTGCAACATTTAACAGTTAATTTAGGCCGTTTATAAAAGAAAATCTCCTCAGTTCTTACCTGTTTCTGTTAATGTGTAATAGAAACCTGAGCAATAACAAGATTACAGATATAGAAGAAGGAGCATTTGATGGAGCCTCTGGTGTGAATGAACTATTGCTCACAAGCAACCGCTTGGAAAGTGTTCAACACAAAATGTTTAAAGGACTAGAAAGTCTCAAAACATTGTAAGTGTATTCATTTGGGGTTTTTTTATTCTTTTCTCACAGGTATTTTTGAGAATAATATTGTATCTGTCCTAAGAAAAAATATTTTTGAGAATCAGCTATGGATTATTCAAGCATGTTTTAGTTTTTATTCCTGTTTTACTAGAAGCTATGCATTATATTAATTTATTATAAGTATAATGAGTCCTCTAAAGCAATGAAGCTGTTGAGGATGGGTAAACATCCAACTTCAGAAATGGAAATGGAAATAATCATCAAAGTTAAAGAATTTTGCATGGTAATTACACATTTTACGTAATGTAGTCTGATTCATTTCAGCTCAACCATTACTGGGAATTTTGCTGGAGGAAGAAATTGTTCTGGTGTGTATTGAAATGCGAGAAATTATTCTCTCCTAAGTAATTTTTTGTCATTTCAACAGTGAAAGCAAGATTAAAAGCACTATAGCTTGAACTCATTTCATTCTTTCCATGAAGCAGTTTAGTTCTTTCCACTCCATAGAGATGTTTATACAAGCTACAGCATCTTGGCCTTCTTCAGAGAGCCTGTCCTTCTGATCTGCAGACCAGAGCCAAGATTAAATGGTCTTTGGGGTTTCAGCTGTCCACAGACCTTAGGTATTTTAAATAAATAATGTCTAGAGTTTCTAACCTTGCAGTTTAAGCTGCTAAAATTGTTTAAAGCAGATAGTCCTAGAAAAGAGCATGGGGGAAAACTACCATCTTTTGTGTGGACAGAGAGGAGAAAAACAAATTTCAAAGCTCTTAAGTATTATAGAAATTTGAGAGATTTTAAAACAGGTTAGGATTCTGAAACTTGTACTGTCTTAGAGTCATGCTGAGGAGGAATGCTGATTTCATTTGAATTAAATACTTTTGAATGCATTAAAAGTGGTTTCTAGAATTTATCCTAAGAAAAATGAAGTGAAAGGGACCTCAAGAGGAGGTAAGCTGGCACAAGCCTCTGCTCTATATAAATAGCAGTTTTGGAGTCATCAGCCTTGGAAACATGAAGAGAGGGCTACAGTGTTTCTCTGATTTGAGGAATTTCAATCAGTTTCATTTCTCATCAATTAAAAATTCATAATCACTGCTTCTGGTGTTGACAGAAAAAGAAAAATACCCAAACACTTAGGGGAAACTGGAGCAGGTTGCCCAAAGAGTTTGTGTCTTCTCATCTGGAGGTACTCAGAAGCCACCTGGACACAATCCTGAGTAACTCTCTAGGGAGAAGCTATAGGAAATCCTGCTCGAGCAGACCAGATGACCTCCAGTGGTCCTTTCCAACCTTACCCATTCTGTCATTCTGTGAAACACCCTTTGCCTCTGTGAAACCTACCCAAACACCCAGCTTTGTCTTCCAGCCTGCTCCACACAAACTGCACTCAGCCTCTTCAGTAAAGTGACAGGCAGCACGGGGGTCACTGCACTGGTGGTCCCTTCACTGGCAGCAGCCCCTTTGTAGTTATAACTCTTGGCCCTCTCTCCAGCAGTTGCTTCAGCCCTGGTCCCTCCCCAGGCTGAGCTGAAAAATGCTGATCCTTCTTTCTCAGGATGCTGAGGAGCAACAGGGTGAGCTGTGTGGGAAATGACAGCTTCACAGGGCTGAGCTCTGTCCGCCTGCTCTCGCTGTATGACAACCAAATCACCACCGTGGCACCTGGCTCCTTTGACACGCTGCATTCGCTCTCTACACTGTAAGTCATGATCATCTTTTAGTGCAACCATATTTACATCTCTGACCTTTAGGGGGCATTTCCCTTAATACTTTGATGTGTAATTCCACAGTGCTTAGTAAAGTTCAGGGATAAAAAGATTTCATAGAGGCAGTTTTGAGGAATTTTGTTTTCTGGACCATCTTTAGCACATGAAGAGTATGTTTTCATGGTGCCCTTTGATACAGCATTAGACTGGTTTCCAGAAATGTCTGAAAAGGCAGGAAAAACATCCTGCTTACTCCCCTCTTAGAAGTCCACTGATCTAAACCAGGGTAGAAAGCCACGTTTTGGGTAGGCAGCATACAGTCACAGCTGGTTAGATTACCCTGTTGTCTATCCTGCCCTATGCCACCCAATTACTAGCTTAAATTTCCTTGGCCTGCTGAGAATCTTAATTCATATGCATTTATAAGGAAGCTTCAATCTCATTTTCTATAAAAAGAAGAATAATTTTTTAAATTTGAATGTGATGTAATTTAAGGAAAATGAAAAGAGTAAGCAAAGCTACCACTCAGTTTCATGAAGAAGTGCTGGTTGTAGGTAGCGTCATTCAGGAAAATGCTTAATCCCCCTCTTACATGAAAAGTGACACTTTGTTCCCGGTTACTAATTTTGCATATTAAGGATGACATGTTTATAAATAATGGAGTTGTCAATATGTTTGTGCTGAAATAAGGAGATGCCAAAAGTACTGAGGCTTTTAGAAGTAAATTCATTTTGTAACTGGCGTGTAATCAGCTTAGCTGTCACTTCAGATAGGAAACTTATTCTCTGGAGCAAATAAAAGGTGGAAATCTTGAGATGATAAATTAATGGAATACCTGTTGTCAGGTTAAAGCTAATAATGTAAAGTAATCAGCCTCCATCTCTATATGAAATTATCGTGTTATTGGTACAGAGTGGCTTGACATGAAGTTAGGTCTTTGACAGTTTAAAATTATTTCTAAACAAGTTTTATCAAGATTCACCACTCAGAGCCTAAATTATACCTTTCACCTATGGTTTGCACACAGTATTGTTTAAAGAACAGTGTTCAAGGTATGCTTTTTTGAAAATAGAAATAGAATCCTTAGGATGACAGGATGGTATTATCTGAGATAAACTTTCCTGTGGTTCTCAGAAACCTCTTGGCCAATCCCTTCAACTGCAACTGCCACCTCGCATGGCTTGGAGACTGGCTAAGGAAGAAACGCATTGTGACGGGGAACCCTCGCTGCCAAAAACCCTACTTCCTCAAAGAGATTCCTATCCAGGATGTGGCAATTCAGGATTTTACATGTGATGATGGTGAGGAAATTACTATTTGAACCTTTTATAATTTCAGCTTTCATATAGATAGCTGGATGAGGCCCATAGATCCCAAAGTATTGCACTTTAAAGGCCTTAATGCTCAGTTTCCATGTTAGTTTAAAAAATTTCCACACATTTTTGGATGATCAGCAAGCATGGGCTCTTATATATGTGCCTTCAAAAGTTGTTCTTGCCTATCTTCAATACTGTAATTAATAATTTAGAAATAGTATAAAAAATTGATCAAATGTTATAGTACAGATGAGAATATTTTCAAACACCAATGCTTGAATCAAGTATGCTTTCAGATTACTTGATCAAATAACATGGCATGTTACAGCTTGTAGCTTCATTAACTCTTAATTAAAAAGATATGCTGCTATCTTGCATCTCCCACACATGCTTCCATTTACTGCATTATTGGTTTGTCAATTTTCAAGACTGTATCTTTTTTTAAGATTTTTTTAATACTTTTTTTAAGTTTATTGTCGTTCATTTCAGAATTTATTCTTTCTTTAATGAGTTTTTCCATATAGTAGCATTCTTACCTAGTAAAACAGCATTGTACTAAGGAAAGCATCACCTGAAATGTAAATTCTTGGGAGTGATGGTTTACAAAGATAATGTAAATTTTTCCTACCTTGATATATTATAATGCAGAAGTATCACATTGGCTTGAAGAAAATTCAAGTGGGCTATTATTGCTAATACTGAAGAGACATTTATTAGCAATCTTAGCATCTGTTTGTTTTTATTAACCAGGAAATGATGACAATAGCTGCTCACCCCTGGCCCGCTGCCCTGCAGAATGTACTTGTCTGGACACAGTAGTTCGCTGCAGCAACAAAGGTCTAAAAGCTTTGCCTAAAGGCATCCCAAAAGATGTGACTGAGCTGTAAGTGGCATGCTTTTTTTTCCCTTTTATGAAAATTCATGTCAGATTTTTATTGTCGGGGTCAAGAATGAGGGGAAAAGAAAACAAAGAATTGAATTTAGTAGATGAATTGAAATTCGTTAATCTACTGCTTTATAAAGACTTGCACATTATCTTGAGAAACTGGAGGTTAAGCTTGAATTAGCAATGCTTTGTAAGTCCCAAACCACTCTTAAGAACTATCTGTTATTGGAAAGCTTTAAAAATATATGTGTATAAAATTGTATTTACTCTCAGATTTTATATCCCCAACACTGAACCATTGTACAACTGTGTGGATATCATGTTACAATCAGTTAAATTAGGAGCAACAATGAATCTGATTAATCTCTGGTCACTGGTGATTAGAAAGGAATGAAGTTCAATTACATGAAAGCACAAAAAGAAAACAATAATATGAATATGATTTCATAATGAACATGTTTCATATACCTCTAAATCAAGCACCTTAATCCTGTAAATCAATGGCCTTCCTCTGTATTGAGGAGTTAAAAAAACCTGGACAATGGCTTTATAGTACTAAGGGAGTGAACTAGGAAAGCTGCTCTCCTGGATTTGTTGCATGTTAATAAAAGGGGCTTATGAGTAAAGTGGGATCTTGGTGTCTGTCTTGGCCACAGGTCATAAAGCAGTCGAGTTTAAAATCTCTGTTGGCAGGCGGAAAAGTGCCAGCAAAACTTCAACTCCGGATATGAGGAGAGTAGACTTCAGGCTGCTCAGGGAACTAGTAAGATCTCCATGGGAAATACTTTGAAAGGTACTGAGATGCATCAGAGCTGGTCACTTTTTAAGTACCACCTGCTAAGAGCTAAAGAGCAAGCAATTCAAAAATGTCAGAAGCCAAGCAGGTGAGGCAGAAGGCCAGCTCAGCTAAGCAAGGATCTTCTGGAGCTAAGGCAAAAATGAAAAGTGTATATCCAGTGGAAACAAGGTTGTGTGACATGGGAAGAATATAGAGGTGCTGCTCGTCACTGTAGGAAGAAAATTGGCCCAATTAGAGCTGAAGCTGGCCAGTACTGCTGGGGACAATAGAAAGACCTTTTTATAACATCTTATTAGCAAAAGGCAGCCTAGAAATAACAGTGGTCCATTTTTCGATGAATATGGTCTCCTCACAAACAGGAACATAGACAAAGCAGAGATGTTTAATGCTTTCTTCAGTCTTCAATACCAGTGATCTGTTCTGAGGGTCCCAATGCCCTGAGCTGAACGAGCATGACTGTGAGAATGATTAACTCCCAGCCAACCCCAAACTTGCACAGGATTTGCTGCTCCTGCTGGCTTTCTCTGAATCTATGGGACCTGATGAAATTCATCCAAAAATATTTAAAGAAATGGCTAATGCCATTCCAAGGCCACTCTCAATTTTTTCTGTCTGTTCTTGGTAATCTGGAGAGATCTCAGTCAACTGAAAGCTAGAAAACAGCCTAGTTTTTGAGAGGGGCAAGAGAGTTGACCCTAGTAACAGTGAACCAGTCACTTTCACTTCAGTATAAATTAAAATTGTGGCCAAGAAAGGCTATTTTTCAGAGGGTGGTCAGACACTGGAGCAAGCTCCCCAGGGAAGCGGTCAAAGCACCAAGCATGCCAGAGTCCAGTAAGTGTCTGGACAATGCTCTTAGGCACATGGTGTGACTCTAGCGGCTGTCCTGAGTGGGACCAGGAGTTGAACTCTGTCCTGGGGTGCATTGGGAAAAGTATAACCAGCAGGTCAAAGGAAGTGATCCTCCTTCCTTGTCCAACTCTTGTGAGGCCACTTCCAGAGTATTGTGTTCAGCTCTGGTCTCCACAGTTCAAGAAAGACAAGGAATTACTGTAAAAGGTCCAGTGGAGGCAAAATAGGTGATTAGGGACGGAGAATCTCTCCTATGAGGAGGGACTGTGGGAGCTGAGTCTGGTTAGTCTAGAGAAGGCTGAGAGGGGATTCCATCAATACATACAAATATCTCAAACGCTGGTGTCAATAGGATGGTGCTGGACTCTTTTCCGTGGTGCCCAGCAACAGGACAAGCATTAATGGCCATAACTAAGCCACAAGAAGCTGCACCTCAACATGAGGAAGAACTTCTTTACATTGAGGGTGTCAGAGCACTGGAAAGGGCTGCCCAGGGAAGTTGTCTCTGCAGCCATTCAAAACCCACCTGGATGTGTTTCTTTGTGACCTGCTCTAGGTAACCCTGCCTTGGCAGGGCAGTTGGACTGGATGATCTCCAGAGGTCCCTTGCAACTTCTGTGATCCTTTCAACTCCAGATTTCTATGACTCAGAGATTATTATAGTTTTGAGATATTGCAAAAATACTGGGTTAATAGAATGTCTTCCTTTTCATTTAGGCAGTTTTATAAAATCTGGGGTATTTTATCAATCTATTGAAACTTTTTTTCTATGAGAAAAATTGTTAAGATTGCATTTTATGAAAGATATGATTTGAATATGCGGGTGGACAGTAACATAGATATAAAAATAGAGCTTGCTACCTCATGTATTGTTTGAAGATATTAACTGAATAAGTTACTCATAAGAGTATATGAGCAAATTTTTATGCATTATGAAAGGGAAAATATGAACCCAAAAATTGAGATATTCATTTTTTTTATTCTTTATCAGATAGGTCACAATTTTGAAAGAAGTAGAAATAATGTACAGGAAAAAAATGTTGGTTTGTTTTTCATGTGGCAAGTATTTAATAATGCTTCATAATGGCGGGTTAATGTAGTCTTTTTCCAGAAAACATCATAACTTTTAGTTTCTCAAGTAACTAAAAATTTTTACTGTTTTATGGTTAGGCATTATATAGAAGATTCTGAGATGTCCACCATTAGTCTGGTGCTTAATAGCATCTAAAAATCTTTAGCCATTGATAAATTGAAATTATTAAGACCTAAGATTAGCACACAGATATATAAACCTTTAACTTCATTAGGTTTTGAGTTTGATGATTTACGGTTTTTTCCTCAAATGGAAGATTACTTTCTTGAATACAATCTGGTGTAAATACAATTTGGCAATATAAGGTCATCAATGCAATGTGAAACAAAGCAACCAAAGAGAGATACTTCTGGAATTGCAAATGGAACCCTGTGACTGAAAATCCATTTGTGTACAATTCTGTATGCTTTAGTGTCTAAGCATGCAATTTAGCATATTTTTCAAAAGAATGATGGAGGTGGTTCCTGTTAACAGCTGCATACTGATTTATTCTTCTTGCTTATTAGCATGCATGGCTCTTCTAAGATGTACTCTTCATGTGTTTTATAAAGTATCTTACTAGTTGCTTCATTTGAACAAGGAGGAATTTTTATCAGATAAGTGAATACTTATAGTACTTCAGTTGTATCTGTTGATGAAAGAATTTCCTCAGAATACTTACTTCTTCAAAAATTGTAAAAGTTTGGGATTTTTTAAAATTATTAATTGCATGAGCCCATGCTCTATTCACCACCATTAACATAGTGTAAGCATAAAGCTTATTGAGATAGTTTGAATTTGGCAAGCAGCCCCAGAAAGTCATGGTCCAAAGGGAAAAAAAAAA
>VXBU01005574.1:1082194-1100992 GCA_013400315.1 Bombycilla garrulus
CAGCATACATAGACATTAAGCTCAAAATAAAACTAAAAAATGTCTTATCAAAGACTGCTCTTAGCTCAAACATGTTGCAAGTATTCGGATGGCAAAAATATCTTCATTGTATAGGGATAATGAGGGTGTAGTTTCCACTTGGGTTCCAGGAAACATAAGTAATACCATTGTCAGCAAAGTCATTTTCTCCAGCTGAGAAACTAAAGAACTTTAATCTTCTTACACTATCTGCTTCATTTCAAACCATCAAGTAAATTCAGCACTTCTTATAAACCACTTGCCCTGGTTACATGAGGAACCCCTCCACTCGTACTTTGTTATGACTGGCTACACACTGGAAGCTTTTTAGACAAGGCTTGTTACCTTCCTCTGCCTGTAACATGAGCACCGGTACAGTTTGACAGCTCTGTACCCATTAACTCTAGGGATGAGAAGGCCTCTTATTGAGAATTATGAGCATGGAAGAAGTGAGCAACATAATACTGTGAGGAGCTGTGAACCTACTGAGAGGGGGGAAAAAAATCTAACTTTTCTAGTGAAAGATAATTGATTACTGTCTTCAGTCACTAACATACGTCAGAGGAATAAGATTGTAGCATGGTATACTGATGCATCATGAAATTTGCAGGGATAAATTAGGAAGGTGACCTGAACCACAGGCATGGCAAATGAATTGGCTGTTAGAGCTTAAACCAGACCTTGCTGTTTGTAGTGTAAAGGACTACCTCTGCAATGCCAGAGTCTCTTTATCATATCTAAAAATTCACAGTTAATGCAATTTGCAGAAGTCAGATTTACCTTTCCTCTGTAGGTGTGTGGAAAATGGAGATGATAAAGACCTCGTTTTGCAGAGTCATTATTAAATAATAGAAACTATAATGCAAGAGATGGTTTTTATTATGTTACTTCATAATATGCATTATATATCATATAGTAGCACTTAGGCTGCAAATCCTCAGCTGTATCTTCAAAAACCAAAATTTTTAAGCAAGTTTTCTTATGAAATGGAATAGTATGCATTCGTTAGCTATTAACTTTAATGTTGGATTCTGAGATTAGTGGATGAAAATGCTCCTATTTTAATGACATTCATAATGCTCTTTGTTTTATTTTTCTGGTTTAGTTATTTGGATGGAAATCAGTTTACCCTTGTTCCCAAAGAGCTTTCTAACTACAAGCATTTGACACTCATGTAAGTAGTTTTAAAGCAACGTTCTCTACTGGAATTAAAAGCAAAAAAAAAAATCCCTTACTCAATTATGCTAAAATTTATTTATCTGAAAAAGCCTGTAAGATGTATCATATCTTTCAGCAAATACCCAGCCATTTTTTTTAACTGAGGATATTTTATTCTACTTATCACATCCTACGTATTATATACTCTTTCACATTTTATGAGCATAGGTATTTTATTCCAGTGATTACATCACAAAATAACAAAGCAAAAATTATAGTTGACCTCAAAAGAGACATAAGATCTTATAAAGATAGGGTAATTGTCTCTCCCACTGTATATTGTTTTCATGACCCAAGTGCTTGTCTAAAATGCCTTGCTGCCAACTCTATTGCTGACTCACTAGCAAAACACTAGTTGCTCTAAAATTTATTACCTCTAACTCATAGCTGGTTTGAATATGATTTCTGTACCTTGTAAATGTACAGTAAGAAAAACAGGAAGACTGTAGATGTAAATGCCTTTAATTCCATGGTCTTTGTTAGAACTATAAAAATTTATACCAGCTGAGGCTGAACTGTGTTACATTCTGAAAGTAGATGTGGTTTCATTATAATCAGAATGAAAAGTAGAGGGGAAAAACAGAATCTCTTAAATTTCTTGGGGTTTATAGCAATTCAACAACAAGAACTTGATTTCCATTATTTACCTCATGTTAGGCAAAAGAAATCACAGTCACAAATTTTTTAAAACCAATACTTCCAAAACTTTTTGTATTTTTCAAATAATATCAGGAAAAAAACCCTTGCAATATTTTCAAGACTATCCTGTGTAGAACTTATAGCAAATCTTTGTGAGTAGTTTAGGGAAGTTATGAATAGATGAATGGTAAAGAGAATGCAAACGAGTATTAACAGTCTCCGTTTATCAGACCTGCAGGGCACATTATTTTAAATTCTTCTGTATGTTTACTCATACTGCTGTTATGTAGTTGAGAATGTTCTTCAGCTGTGTTTGGAAAAAGCAGCCACTGTGCATAGTCCTATAGTCAAACAAAGAATTACATACGAGTCTCCTGAGTTCCAGATTAACACAGAAAGTAGGGATTTTTTATCTTTTTGTTTCTCTTTTGAATTTATTTCTCTGTTATATTTGCCTAATATGTTTATCATAAGTCAGTAATCTTACATGCTTTCATGAAAATTTCAAGTGGGGAAATATGTATATTGCAAAACTATTCAACAGTGCTCTTAAGTTAACATATCAAGGTTCCCTCAGAAACAAAAGCAGTATTTCACTACAATAAATGAAACAATACTGAAATAGTCAACATAAAGTGAGAAGCACAATATGAGAATAAAGAATAGACGCTATTCACATGTAATGCAACATCTTTGAAGCTACCAGCATACCACTACACCTTCCATCATAATTATGTTTAAGATTTTATTCATTAGAATTTTGAACAAAGACGACATTAAGGCTTTTTCTGTAAATCTAAGTTCTTTATAATAATAGCTCTGGGCTTTGATGTCTTCATCATGTAAGTGTTAAGTAGAGTATTAAGTGATATTTACTTAAGTGTCATTAGAGACATGACTAGAATGACTTCCACTTTAAAACATTAATTTTTGTGCTTGAGTTCATGAAGGATTGCATTATTAACTTGGGAGCATGATGAGCATTGCTTATGTATTAGAATGCATTGCTCTGCTCTTTCATCTGTGTTGAAATGAGAATGCTTTTTATTGATCAAGCTAAACACTTGCTGGGCTTGTATATGGCATGTGAAAATAAAAACAGGTGCTCCTTTAAATACTTATATCAATGATAATACTACTACTAATGAAAATGTGTCTGTCAGTTTAACTGTCAGTGTTTTAGGACTGGGGCAGTCATTTTAAGGTCTGAATTTATGAATTTGTTTTTTAGAGATTTAAGTAACAACAGAATCAGCACTCTTTCTAATCAGAGCTTCAGCAACATGACTCAGCTGCTCACCTTGTAAGTTTAAACATATAACAGTGACTCTTTGGAAGCATTACAGTGGGTTGTTTTTTTTTGGCTTGGAAAGAAAGGGTGTTTAGTTGGTATTAAAACTTGCTTGGTTTGGAGGCTGTAAGATAACTTGTTTCCTAACTAGCTATGTGTGCAAAAGCTGAATTTGGTCATGCTCTGCATAGTTTACTGAATAACTGATACACTTGCTGACAGCATTTTATATATTTTCAGAATTCTTAGTTACAACCGCCTGAGATGTATTCCTGCACGGACTTTTGATGGGTTGAAATCACTTAGGTTGTTGTAAGTATTATTTTTGAATAATTTCTATTTTCCATAATTTTTATTTGTGTGCAGAAGATAGCAGAACCATAGGAAGTTAGCAGATTTTAAAACCTATCAAATATTTCAGAAGTGATAATTATGTAGCCTTAAAAATCTAAGACAAGCACTTTTTGCTTTTCTGATTTTTAATGTCAGCTGTATTTCTTTTCTTTTTGTTATGTTCTTCCTCAAAACATTAAAGTCTAGCAAAAATGCCATATGCATAAATTCCTTCAGTATATATCAGGGGGAGTTGCAGTTGAATTTTGAATATTTTTATTCCAACAGTAAATTTCTTTGTCTTGTTTCATTTAATGTGGGAGTATTTCCAAAGCCATGGCATCATGATTAAGTATTGAAAATCAATAACTTTATTTTTTGGTTGCAAGAAAGCTTTCCATTTTACCACTAGAAAAAACATGGTTGATAGGGCACAAAAATGGACAAAGGAAAATAAAAAACAGTCAGATTCATTTACAGCTTCCATTTGTCATCAAGAAAAAAGCCTAAAAAATTAATTTTCAAAATTCCACAGCAGAATATGTAATTTTTCCTCCATGTGGGTCATTTACCAGTTAAATACTTGGTTTGATTAAATACGCTAAGCATGGCATTATTTAAAGGTGCTTTCACAACTTCAGTTATTCAATATAAATATTGATAATTCCAAGAACTGTAATTCTAGATGTGTTAGATACTCATGTAACTGACTGAATTTATAGAAAATGAGAGATTTTCACAGAATCACAGAATGAGCTGAGTTGAAAGGGACCCACAAGGAGCCTTGGGTCTGACTCCTGGCCTTGCACAGCATCATCCCGAAGAGTCACACCATGTGCCTGACAGCATTGCCTAGATGCTTCTTGAGCTCTAGCAGGCTTGGTGCTGTGACCCATGGGAGCTTGTTCCAGTGCCCAGCCATTCTCTGGGTGAAGAATAATTTCCTAATATCCAACCTAACCCTCCCCTGACACAATGTCAGGCCGTTCCCTTGGGTCCTGTCATTGATCATCACAGAGGAGAGATCAGTGCCTGCTGCTTCTCTTCCCCTCACGAGGAAGTTGTAACTGTAGTGAGGTCTCCCCTCAGTCTCCTCTTCTCCAGGCTGAAAAGATCAAGTGACCTCAGCCTCCTCATATGGCCTCCTCTGAAGGCCCTTCACTACCACCATTTGTCTTTGGACACTCTCTAGTAGCTTCCTATCTTTCTTATATCATGGCGCCCAAAACTGGAATTTTCAAGGTGAGGCTGTCCCACCTCAGAGCAGAGCAGAACAATCCCGTCCCTTGCCCAGCTGGTGATGCTGTCCCTGATGCCCCCCAGGACACCCTTGGCCCTCCTGACTGCCAGGGCACTGCTGACTCATGTTCAACTTCCCATTTACCAGGAACCCCAGGTGTCTTTTCTCGCACTGCTTTCCAGGCATCTCATTCCCCAGCTTGAACCTACATCCAAGATTGCCCAATCCCAGGTGCAGAATTCAGCACCTGCCCTTGCTGAACTTCAGTATGGTTGGTGAAACCAGAAGGTTTGCTACAAAAGAAATAGCGCAAGTCACAGTAGTGATGCTTAATGAAGTCTTTCATTTTCTACCTCTACTATCAAATTCAGGCAAAAATGTCAATACTTATATTAAGAGTCAATGTCTGTATATTCTATGAATCCATGAAAGATTAAAAAGAACATAGGAATATAATTAATGCAAATTTCAGGGAGCTGCTGAAAGAACCAGAAACTCTTCTGCTGTCTGCTATCCCTAAATCCAATTGTTACTTTCATAACTGTGCCCACTTTTATCAACTTTTATTTTTCAAATTTAAAATAATCACAGTATTTATGTTTCTTATGAAAACCCAGAATGCAAAAAATCAAATGGCAAATAGGCTGCTAGTTAGAGCTAACAAAGAAAAAAAAATAGATAAAAAGAAACCACAAACAGCTAGAAACACTGACAAACTGCAAGGAAAAAAGTGAAAAGCTGAAAACTGTTGAAAGAAGATGAAATTTGCCAAGTTAACCTCATGATTTTTTATGCATTGATATTATTGTGTTTGTTAAAGGTCTTTACATGGCAATGATATCTCTGTTGTTCCTGAAGGAGCCTTTAATGACCTTTCAGCATTATCACACCTGTGAGTATTCATCTGGTATACTGTATGATTTTTTTGTTATGCTTAGTCAATTTCATATGGCCAAACAAAGACATAATGCGAAAAATGCGAAGAAATTCGTGCTTGTGTAGAAGCTGGGCACTGGCCAGAGAGCTGGCAGCAGCTCAGCAGAAAAATCCTGGGCCTGCTTCTGGGCTGCAAGCTGAACTTATCTGCCCTGTGTCCTTATGGCAATGAAAGCTAAAGATACTCTGGGCTAAATTTGAACGTGAGCAGCCAGGGAATTGAGGATACTGATCACTCCTTTCTGCTTGGCCCTCCTAGGGCCACATCTGGAATATGTGTTCAGTTTCTCCAGTACAAAGCAGATGTTTATGAACTACAGCAAATCTGGCATAGGGGCAAGCAGGGTTGGGAGGTGGCTATATTGTATGAGCTGTAAGGAGGTGCTACAGGAAATGGCTTATCCAGCTCAAAGAAAGGAATGCCAAGGAAAGAACTAAGTCTTCAAGCCTCTAAGGATTACAGCAATGATGGAGGCTCAGAGGTGCACAGTGAGTAAGACTTTGAGGAGTATGTTGACTAGTGCCTTTAGATATATCTGTGGGTTTAAGTTTCTGAACAGCAGAAGTTGTTAAAAACTTAATTATGTGTTTCTCATTCAGTATTGGATATTTATATTTAGCTCTCAAAAATTTCATACTGATTAAGCTTTCAGTCATTGATAATTCATTCAAATGCTACTATTAAATTTTTCTGCATGAAATATCAGTTAGACTTAGATATATTTGATTGTTACTGGTACTTTTTTCTTAATGAATACCAGTTATCCTTGTTAATATTTTGATTTTAGCAGAACAATGATGTTAGTTCAGGCTGACATCCAGTTTTGCAAATATAGAATGGACAAATTCTAGGTGTTCTTCCTTGCATGGGATGTTCCCTTGTCACAAAGTCTCCTTTTTTTACTGTTTTAACTTAAGCCTGACTGAAAAAATATGTATATTGAGTACAGCTTGAATGTATTAAAAGGTTAATATGAGAGGGCTTTCTGCTCAGTGGGGCAGAAAAGAGTGTTTCAGCTCTGGTAGTTCCTACTGCCTTTGCTTGCCAAAGACTTTTTTGTATCTCTAGAAGACCCACTGATTCAAAGCTGTGGAAAATATTGAAACATCTGGAGAAGGAGGATGTTCTAATACAGCCATTTGATAGTGTTTGCACATGCTGAGATTATCTGTAAAAAGTTCCATGATTACTGTATTGCTTAAAAGAAGCATGAGTACATCTTTACAGAATAACACAATGCTTCAATCCTCCAAATAATGACACAATGTCTCATTTTTTTCCAGAGTTTTAAGAGTATTTATATTTTCTAGCAGAGAAAATAAACACTTAAAAAGCTGTTACAGAAATTAATTCTGAAAATCTCTAGCTAAATTAATTTTTAATTAACATAAACCACTAAGATCATCATTTAAAGAAATGGATTTGCTTTCATAATGAAGCAATTCTTATGTAACTACCACGAAGTAACTACCACGAAGTTAGGATAACGTAGATTTATTTACTTATGCAGCAGAGAACTCTGTAAGAGTTCTGCACAGAGTTGTAAGTTCAGTGAGACAGCGCCAAAGAGGAAATAATGAAATCCAATTTGGAAGCTTAGAAACAGATGGTTTGTACCAGCCTGGGAGCCATAAACTGAAAAGGAGAAATATCACAGCAGAACTCTGTGGAATTGTCTTGACTGCTTCAGAAGAAATACTTTATTCTTGTCATTGCCCACTATCAGTTTCACTCTGCTGATGCAGCTGATCTTCACTGCTACAAACCAGCAGTGAAACAGAGTTAGTTGGTCTTAGCTCACCAAAGTTCACACATAGTACTGTTAAGATTATCTAGATTTCTGGACTTTGTTTCTACTAAAACTATCATTTCGTGATCTAGAACCCAAATCCAGACACTTAGTGCTGTAACGGGCATTTTGGTGGTGGGAAAGCAGGTTTGCATTTTGAATGGTTTCTGCCAACACATTTTCTGGCTTCTTTTTTAAAGAGCAGCCATTTAAAACTTGATTCCCTTTTTTAATTGTCTTTTTTCCACAGGGCTATTGGAGCAAATCCTCTTTATTGTGATTGTAATATGCAGTGGCTATCTGACTGGGTAAAATCAGAATACAAAGAACCTGGTATTGCACGTTGTGCTGGTCCTGGAGAAATGGCAGATAAACTTCTTCTCACAACTCCTTCTAAGAAATTTACTTGCCAAGGTACTGTTATTTTTTTTCTCTTCAAAGTGTCAATATTTATTTTTACAAACAGTTGAACAGTGAGTTAAGAGTAATTTGTACTCAAAATACATTTATTATAGTGTCCTAACTCAGCCTTGTCCTAATTACTCATATGTAAGGATATAGCCATTGGTTCCATTCAGGAAATCTAGTTATTTTAAAGATTTTAATTCCTATCTCTTTTAAAAAATTAGAGAAAAAAATCTTTGGAATTTGCAGTACAGTATTCCTCATAATGTACATAGTATATCAAAGTGCAGAAATAGAGTTTAAACATCTACACTTCCCTCAGCATTTTTCCTTCAGGCTGTTGACCATAAAAAACAGTAAATACGTCTGTAATGTTTGCAGTCTGCAGTTAAATTTATAATGTGTCTCTGATATTTCATAAGAAAGTACAAACCAAACCAAATTGAAAACAAACCAAGAAAAAGGTGGATAAAGGAATGTGATAACCACTACAGAGGTCTTGATCTAAAATGTTGTTAAACGGGCAGGTGTCTCAGGGTATTTAAGTCCAATGTTGCTGGCATTTATATCACAACTTATGTTATTGTCTGTTAACTCCTAGACTCTTTTTATGAACTGTACTATTACTTTTTAGAAAAGTACCCTTTTACTTATATCAAGTGAGAACTTGGTTTGTTTACTGTTCAATCTTTCTCAATTTCACTGATGTGTCCCTTCTTAAATATTTTGAAAACACAGAAAGCTTCTACTGTTGCTTCATTTTTCACGGTCCTGATTTAAAAAACATTGAAGCTAAATTAAAAAAAAATTATGTGTTCGAATATTTTTAAGCCATTACTAAGCTCATTGTGATTTCTGAAGCATCAGATAAACATGATCTTTACTCTTGTAGAAGTATCTTATTCTGAGTGTCTAGGTAATCTTCAAGCTGTTTTGACTTACTTGTCTTTTAATGTATCTCCAAAGGTGAGCTTTATCCTTTTGTAATTTTCTTCTTAAAAAAGCAAAGCAGTGGGACTTTGACAGAGTTTGTCTTATCCAAAGTTGTTCTTCACTGCATATTTAATCTATTCAATTCTCTTTGGCCTTTCTGACAAAAAACTTCTCTTCTTTGTATATAAATACCACTGGAAGCCGTCTTGTTACTTGTGATACCAGTGAACTTTTTTTCCCTCTGAATCCTTCTTGAAATTTTTCAGCAGTACATCTCTGAGGTCATGCCAGTGTTTGTCACATATGACACTCATCTGTTGCAAAGTCTCTTAGCCTCATTTTAGATAGGACATTTGCTGGCTAATCTGATCCTTTTCTTTACCATCATCCACTAAACAGTATTACAGATAGGCTTTACTGCACATTGTCGTAAGGATACAAGTGAAAGGATATTTGCATGGACACAAGGAACCTGTTTAGTTATTTTTGAGCTTTGTCAGTTTTACAAACTGTATCACTTCTGCCTACAGTCACTGCTATGCTTCTGTCAGACAATCCAGAAATTATATCTTAGTCCCTCTTGCTCATCAGAAAAGATCCTTTATATTATTATGCAGAGTAAGAACTGTGTATTTGTTTCACTTCCAAGAGTGGAGATCTGGTATTATGGATACCTTTGAAAGAAAATAATTTTCCTGCCATTGTCCTGTGAAGATGCTCATAATTACAGATTGAAAATCAGCAGCTTTTCAATGACATGGTGGCCCTGTAAGACATTTTGAGTCTGTTGCTCAAAGATAAGTAATTTTATCTTTTGCTTAAAAGTGAACTGCTGGATAATAGAAATTAGGAAGAGGCTATGTCTCATTAGAACCAAAATTTTTGCCTATGAATAGAAGGGCTGTTTTCAGAATATCTGTTGATGGTCCGCTACTGTATATGTATTTACAGGAAAAGAGTATTGTGTAATTCCCTCTTATCACTATCTGTGGATTCAATTGATAGTGAATTAGGTGCTTGAATTTTGCCTACATAATGAATAGTTTCCAGTGAAAATAGCATTTTACAATGAAGTCTCATCTCAGTTGTAAAGCTCAACAAAATCACGTTTTACTCTAATTTTATGAATTCTTTTACTGCAGGAATCGTCCATTAATATTTTCTTCTTCCAGTTATTTTTCTACATTTGTGGGTGGGGGTTTTTTTCACTTTTTTGATGTGGCCTCTAACAGCTTCTCAATCTTTTACTTACCTCTTTATTGTCCATGCCCTGCTTCTAGAGATTCCAGGGCCTTGTGGTTTTCTGATACCAGGTAAGGTTATAAGTAGATCTGGAATCAGTGACCTGCTTAAGAACAGACCTTCTGACTTTCCTTTTGTGTACCTCAAGCAGACTTCTTTCCTAAGACACGCATGTGTACTGTTCGTTTTCCCCTGTGATGAATTTACAGATGATTATTCATGATATATCATTTAGTATATTGTATGAACAGGTTTTTATTTCAAAAGTCTGGGTTTAAAATCTGAGTTATCTTTACTGAAATTATTACTTCTATTGAATTGTACTAAAATTGGTGATTTCATTAGCATTGTAAATACTGTTTTATAGGCCATGTGCAAGAGAAGAGTCATAAAATGTCAGAGCTCAAAGTTTTTCTTACAGCAGGTTTCTTTAGAAGCTAGTTTGAGACCATTTGTGTCAGCGTTTTTCTTAAAACATCTTAGCTACATGTATATATCTATGTCAATAAAATACTGTTAGTTTTTCTTGGTTGATGAAAAAATTTTTTTCTGAAGGCTTTTTCAAGAACATAGATGTCTACAGTTTGAAAAACTAAACTAAATAATAGGTTATAAACCAAATTTTTTTTCATATACAAGTCTTTCAACACATGCAAGCAGAAAGAATAGAGGAACAGTATAGTGAAAATGAAAATGGGTTCCAAAATGACCTTTGCAATTTTTTTTGATCTTACAACTGAATAATGATAAATCAAAATATTCATTTATATTGGATACTACATATATATTATTTTGCAATAAATAAAGTACAAAATCAGATAATGTTGCTTATTCTCTTGTTGTGACTTATGTTCCCATTTTCTGTTTCTGTTTTGGAAGTGAAATTTAGAGTGCGAATCCATTTGGGAACAAAACCTTAGTTACTGAATGTTTTTTAATTTGTGCCAATTAATTAGCATTTTATTGCATGAAAAGTTGAAAATAGGATATAATATTCCGTATAAATAGAAGGAAGGATTGACTCCCAGGCTACAGCACAGTATTACAGATTTTTATGTAAGTGCCTCTTTCACTTAATTTTTTTTCACAGAGCCTCTTAATATACTCCATAATAAGCAATAGTCTAGAGTATATTCAGGGCTTCCTAGATGTTGTTTCTATGAGATTTGTTTCAAATACTTTTACCAGGTATAGATTTCTCTTTCAAAATAATGTGAAGAAGACAAAAACCAAATTAATGGTCCATACAGATTACTGCTTTGGCAATAAGCACCTTATCACATATTACCATGTTCTGCTTGCAAGCTGTGACACAGAAGGATACCAGCAACTGCAGATTTACAAAAAAAAAAAATAAAATTAAAAGGTCACCCGCTCTTTGGCTAACCCTCCCTACTGGATCCCTACAATCACATGGCTTCCTTCCAGGCCAGCTCCTTCACAATCAATGTGAGATTAATTTGAAAAGAGAAATACGAATGTTAAGCAATTTAAGTTTAAAAGTAGAATAAAGCCCTATATCTAAGCAAAGCTCTTCTAGCTTTGAAAACTCTGCAGTTTGACTCATTTTGTGTAAAACCTGTTACAGAGTAATCAGGCATTTGCTCTAGTAGGCCCCAGGAGTTTGGGATTTTTTTTCCATTTAGAAGAAACCACTGTTTATTCCCTCAAAGTACAGTTCATCTGTGGATAAATGAAGCTTTTTTTAATAGGAGAAATCTGAAATCAAACTGAAGGCAGTATTGTCATCAGGCCATAGAGCTGGTCATAGAGAATGTATCTTCATTCTCGTAATAGGCATTTGACAAAATCACCTGTTTTCTCTTACAGTAATCAAACTTCACAAAAATTATAAAAATAGTCATTATTCATACACAGGTGTCTTCTAACTTTTAACAAGTAACCAGTGATTTCTTCAGTTGTATGACCAAAAAAAAGAAAAAAGGTTCTTAACTTTTTTTGAAAATTCACCATAAAATGGCTGTAAAACTGGGAAACTACAGGAAAAAGAAAGACACAATGTAGAGCTATTTATGATGAGATAGCTTGGAAAATGCAATTTACATTACAGTTTGCATATGTTCCTGAAATTTACAGGTAATTTTATCATTTCATTTTGCCATCTATTCGATCCTGCAGATAAGAAATATGTTAAAGCAAAAATGCATTTAAAGAAGCGTTCTCAGTAACACCATCATGGGAAGGATTGAAAACTGTGATAGCTCGTTTTCTCACAGGCAATTCCTACTCCATAACAAAAGAAAAGCTGAAATTGTAATCTTCACTTTTTTAACACAAAGGAAATGTAATTATCATGGATCAGAACTGTGCATCTTTTAGAAAATAGGAATATGGGAATCACTTTGGTCTCAGCTTTTTAACAAAAACTATAAAAAGTGATACTTAAACCAAAAATCCAATCCCATATTTATTTGGTCGCGTCAAAAGAATGAAGGACAGTTCAGCATTTCATTAATGTAGAAACACCATAAAGTCTAAAATATAGTCTATTTTAAAATTTAAAGCAATGTGTTAGATCCTGTCCAGTGTAAATTAATAGTTGCTTGTTTCTGACTATCCAATTTATATTTTTAAGGGCCTATGGATGTTAATATTCTGGCAAAGTGTAATCCCTGTTTATCAAATCCATGTAAAAATGATGGAACCTGCAATAATGATCCAGTTGACTTCTACAGATGTACATGCCCATATGGTTTCAAGGTAGGTACTGCATGAAGAAGAAAAAACTCACTGAAATGTAAGCTTATCCTTAAAAACCTTTCAGTATTATTTGTCTCCCTTCCACTAGTGTCTGTATTTTCTTCTTACAATATAATTGTTGTTCTGTGTATAGGGTCAAGACTGTGATATTCCCATTCACGCTTGCATTAGTAACCCGTGCCACCATGGTGGAACTTGTCATTTGAAAGAAGGAGAAAAAGATGGTTTCTGGTAGGTTTTTCTAATTGTAATGACAGGATGGGAAACTACTGAGATTTTTATGGTAAACTAATGTTGGTGTTAATCTTTAGATTCTCTGTGTTTGCTGGTAAGAGCACCACAAAGGCAGATTTTTAGTGCTTTGGAAGTTTTCAGAACATGTTACCATCCTTGGAAAGCTTCTAGAGCTTTGAATCTGTTAAAAACAATAACAAATGACTGTGATTAGTTGAGGCATATCAGGTCAAGACAGCATAGTATTGACTCCATTATGTTAATTAATAGCTAGATAGATCCCTGCTGAAAAAGTCTCATAATTCATCTGTTGTTGTGTGTATTACTTCAACAGACAGCATGTAAATGATAAAATGTAAATCCCAGGGAAACAGAAAATTAATGATTCATTTGAAACTCACTATGCAATCAGGTAAACATGCTGTGCGCATTTTTTATCTTGAGTTATTTAATCACACAGTACAATTGCTCCAGATGTACTTCATGAATTATGAAATAAATTTCTTTAGCATTCTTATGTGAGATTACTAGTCATTTAATAATCTACACCTCAAGCTTGTTAGAAATGACACTTCAGAAAAATACAATTCATTATCCTGCAATTCGTTATGACATTATTCTTACTTTTAAGCCAAATTCTGCCCAGGGATTAAATAGTCTTCTATTAAAAATTAAGTATACACATCTTAATACCATGCCTCAAGATTTTAAATTGACATAGTCATGCCTCAGAATTTGACCTTTTTCATTTATTTGTTTCAACACTACATATTTTGAAAATCAAAGCAATCTCATAGTGAAAGCCTCAGAAATTATAGGTAGTGCAAATTACATGAAAATTTATGTGTAGTCATGTTTGAGTGACTTTTACATTTACTATCTATTTTGATGTATTTTTTTTGCAGAAAAATGATTAAAAGCAAAAAATAAATTACTGCTTTGAAGAATTTATGCAGGCTTTGGTTTTTTATATGAATGCATGTACATTACAGAGAGTTTTGTACTGGAGCATTTAACTGAATGATTGTGAAAAACTATTATTACATACTAATCACTGATTCTAAAGTATTTTCCATGTATTTAACATTAAAAAACTAAAAGATTTCCATAAGAAATATAATCTTACAATGTAAAGGAGGAATGCTTTTCAAAAGGAATGCTCCATGATTTAATTTAGCAGGGTCCTTATTGTAAAGACTAAGGTATGACTTTAGAAGTGTTTTTCTGTAATTTAAAATACAAAAATTACTTTGTGGTTGTTTAATATAAGGGCTTTTTACATTACATCAACCATGTTCTGTTGTGGCATATTGTAATTCTATTAATTACAGAACTCTTTGTCTGGACACCCCACCTAAAGTGTCCATGTGATTATTTGGTTTTCTGTATTACAGGTGTACTTGTTCAGATGGATTTGAAGGTGAAAACTGTGAAATAAATGTTGATGACTGTGAAGACAATGACTGTGAAAATAATTCTACTTGTGTGGATGGAATTAATAACTATACTTGCCTTTGTCCACCTGAATATACAGGTAGGAGTATAAGAGAAAACACAGGTAATTCAAGAATTCCTAGCAAAACAGTAATATTTTCCACTTTGCAGGTATATTAGTTGTTAGTCTACAACTGAATTAATACCATGTATCCCTCCATATTTTCCATAATTTGTAGTCAAAACTAGATTTAATATCCACTCATTAATTCCTTTTTTAGTTTTGAAATTACAGCATTTTTATATTTAAAAGGTCATTCAAAATGGGACCTTCCTTACTGCTTGCCTAAACACCCCAGTAGAGGACCTCTGTAGCTGTAAAATCTGAAAAACATTCAGTTTTTATCCTTAGTCCTCATTTTACTATAATTTGTCTGTGCCATTGGGGAACTGTATTTGGCACCCTGGATGCTGTCCTATACTCTGCTAGAAATATTAATACCAAGTGTGATGCTTCCTGCACAGAATAAAAGGACAAGTGTCTTTTGTTTCTGTCAGTTGGCAGCCAAGCCAAAACATATCCTTATCTTGCGGCAGAGGATCTCTTGTTTGCTGTCGTGGTTTCTGTGGGGATGGAGGATAGTTGGAACAGCAGCAGGAGGAAGTAGGATCTATTGTTTGCATTGATATTTTTTATAGCTCTTCTTACTAGATCTCTTTTCTATCACATAGTTGATCACTAGGAGAAAATAGATCTTTAATCCATTATGATTTGAAGTGCATAAAAAAGAAATTGTAAGATCTGCCATAATTTGGGAATTAATTCTACTCAGTCATCCTATATTTTTACTTTAATTGATCAAAGTTGAGCTCTGTGAAACTGTAAGGAGAGGTGAATGCATGAATTAATTTCATTTATTGAAAACCCAACTAGCTCCTTTCTCATCCAAAGTGTTTCCATTGCTAGTTCTACAGACTGCTGGTTTGCTCCCCTGTTTTAGGGTATTCAAGTCTGAAGTCAGTATTTAAATACTGGGAATGCACAGTGAGTGAAGATGTTAAAACACAAGTATAAGAAATGCAACTTCATCATCTAATATAGGTATTCATCCAGTACTTATTCTGGGTAAATGTTTGGTAGAAATTTCCCCATGCAGGATAAGCTACAATATCTGAAGCAACACAAAAGCCAAAAAGCTATTCAATAATACATGGATTGTCCTGTATGGAAGGACAGACCTGATCTTCTCACAAGGGAAAATACTGTTTTGCCAAGTACTGATACCTTAATATCTAAGTGCAATTGGCAATTTGAGCCTTGGAAGGGAGTAACAGGTAACAGCTTCAGCAGTTCTCCTACAGTTCTCCTACAGCAGTTCTCCTACAACTAATATTTCATGTGTATGTGAGTCAACTTCACATGGGACTGGGATCAGTTCCTATCTCCTTTAAAAATGGGATCAGGTATTCTCTTGTGTAGGCTGGAAGAATGCAAAGCAGAGCCACGTCAGTCCAGTAATTGCTCTTCAGTGGCTTCATGCTAAGAGGTTTCATATACCTATTACACAGGAGATAGTTCACTTGCAAGTGCATTCCTCCTCTGCAGCTTTGCAAGTGTTTTTACCTTTGTTGCTCATTTCTAAATTTTCAGCCTTATTGTGGGTGTCTTTAACTGCTCAGTAAAAAGCTTGTTGGATCTGCACTATGCCATGGGAAGGACTGCTTTTTATTAAATATCTGTAAAGTGGATACAAAGGATTGTCTATGTGTGCTAGCCTAAAACTTTGATTAAGTGTGCCTGTTGCGTTTTTTGAGTATTGCAAATGAAATGTAAATTTTAAATTTACAATTGAAATAAAAATTGAAGCATTTCTCTATGGATGGATATCTATATGGATAAAGAAAAAAGGAGAGAATAAACATTGATAAAAATTTTGATGATTGTATCACAGTTGTACTTCTTTAGTCAAAATACAAGAAAATGCATTTTTAAATTTGTTTCCTATATGTGCATAATTTTAACATACTCATATTGTGAGTTTTACAGATACAATGCCTGCTCATAATCTCTACTGAAGTCAGTAAAACACATGAGTAGATGAGAGTCTTCTCACTAGCTCTAAAAGAAATCAAAACAATCTATTTCAAATCAGTAAGTTTAGCCTCCCAGTTAAAAACTGTTGAAAATTTACACTAGCTCATCACACTTTTTTCAACGCTTTTTTTTTTTTAAANCACAGTCTTGCAAAATAAATAAGCTTCAGTATCAAGAATTAGACTGAAAGCAGTCTGGGCACATCAGGATCTATAAAGGGTAATGTTCAGAATATGAAGTAATTGTAGAGCTGCCTGTGTATGAGGTATCAAATAATTTGTAGAACTTTTCTTTTTCTCCAGCCTATAACCTGAGTTGAAAGATAAATGAGAGAATTCCTGTGAAGTATGTATAGAGTGATTTTCATGAGAAACTTTTTGAGCATTTGGATTTAGATATCTATTCTAACAGGTTAAAATCAGATATGCATATTTCTAATGTTTGTTTTTATGAAAGGATTTTTCACTAACTAAATTCATGTACTAGCTGGCCAAAAATAGCTTAAAAATCAGGTAAGCAGGTTATATATTCATATTCAGTGTATAAAAAGATTTTTAAATTCAGAGGTATTGATCTATAGCTCAGAAAGTCCCTGAGCTCTATACAGGACAGTGTATATACTAGGAAAATACTACTGTAGGCTTTCCCTGTTCTCTGTTAATTTGGTTGACAATACTCTGAATTGTCTTTGTTCAACATGTCACAGCATATATGTACTTAACATGGAGTTGCACCAGCCCAGAATATTTTTCTGGGTGAATGGTTATCTGCAAATATGCTTTCCATTTCAGCAGCACTGAATAAGGAAGAAGTCAGCTGAAACATGCTGGTATGAAGTGTAAATCGTTCTTCTATGCAGTCTTATTTTTATGTGGAGGGCTTGTTAGAATCCAGAATGAACTGCAAAGAATGTTGCAGTGTAAAACCTTACAGTCACTTTTTGACTTTTCTAACAATCCCTTGAAAATCAACATTTCTCAACTATATTGTGTTGATTTAAGAACATCAATTNNNATCAATTAGAAAGCTTATTGTGTTACTGCAAAAGAATCAGGAATCTGTTTTGCTCTGCCTCAGTTAAGCTTTACAGCAACCACCACAGTTACAGGTGGAAATACAAGGAATGGTACTTGCAGTATAATATGAGCTTTCTTAAGATCACAGACTGTAACTGTGACACAACAGTAAACAAATGGAATCAACAGACATTCAGGGTTTCTGATGAAACCTGGAGAAATAAAACATTTTAAATACCTCACTATGTCCTGCACTCTTTAATCTTGCTATTCTTTAAACATTGCCATCTCCTTTATTTTAACCCCAGTCTAGTAAACTTCAGGTCATTTTATGTACATTCTATAGATTACAGATAATCATTTCTCTTGCTCATTGTCATCAGTCATTAGATCACAGAACTAACTGATCCAGAAGTAAAACCTCTCTTACGCCTCTGGTGGCATGTACTTCTTACCCTTCTATTTGTTTTGTTCTGCTGGAGGTGAGACTTTGAAGCTTGCTTCATTTACTGTATCAACATCTCTGCTGCTATAGTTGTGCATTAGCTTAATGTGCTATGCTGTTGTATTACAATGTAAAAAGTCTCTTGTCTCTTCTGTCTTTGTCACTGCAAGCTGCTAATCTGAATGAAGTGGAAAAAGGTCAGTTGTCTTTTAAGCCTATTTTCACTTACCTTGGTTTCTCACTTTCCTTTTCTTAAAGGTGCATGGATTTCCGTTGTTACAAATGACCAAATCGTATATAGTTACATTTTAGAAAGCTCACTGCAAATCCTCAAATTAGGCACTTGGCTGTTGCTGTGAATACATGTCAAAAGAATGTTGTCAAAGATGCAGATGGCTGTGCAGGTGTCCTTTAATACTGCAGTTGATGTCTTTTTTTCAGATGTATTAAAAACTTGTGCAGACGTTGATATCGGACAAAAAAAAGAAGCTCACATTATTATGTTCTGAAATCCATATTCTCCTCACCTTAAAGCCATTCCTTGGTTTCATGCTAATGTATTCTCTGTATTATAGCACTGTTTTGCTTAAATATTTTCAGTAGATTGTGTTACTAAAAATATACTGGAGTATCAAATGGCAATCTTCTTGATCCGCATTTCTGTGGCTTCTTATTTGATGTAAATATCTAAGGAAACTGAAATGACCATATTCATTTGGGGCTATGGTAGAAGAAAGGTAATATTGAAGAGATTTGTGACATTAACTTTGGGTGCTTGATTTTTAATTTTTTTTTTTAAGGGAAAAAG
>VXBU01005575.1:0-43884 GCA_013400315.1 Bombycilla garrulus
TTTTTTGTTAATCTACTTCACTACGAAATGCAAGAGAACATTTTATTCTTAGAGTATTTCAACTCTATTTCCACTTACAATAAAGCTGTAATGATTCGTAAATATATCTGGATTCACTATTTGTCTCTTTCAGATGATATTTTAACAGCCTATTTTTCACTGTTCTTAATAGAAAGCAAGTTGATAAAGCAATCGGATTGTATGCAAGGCTTTGACTTAAAGAAGTGCTAAGTGAAATCACACATCTTACACTGAATTTTTCATAATTTTCACTTTTTTTTTTAATTTGCAAATGACTCTGATGAAGAAAACCTAACTGAGAAAGCATCATCATAATGTTCAATACTGAAAAATAAAATCATCAGTATATGTCTACCCCAATCTTCTGTCCTTTCCCAAATTTTAAACATTACATTCTTATGGCCAACATTACATCTGAAGGCATTATTCGGTTAATATGTAGAAAATCTATTTTAAAAGCATTTAATGTAAAATATTATGCAGACAGAAATTGGTTTTGTAATGCTATCAACTCTATATGTTGAATGTCAATGAAAGTTCAGCTTGTTAGACATTATTTTGACTACAGAAATTATGTGATACTAAAATTGACAGCATAAATAAAATTGTTGCACTGTTTCAGATTTTAATAATGCTACTACTCTATGAGAAAATTTCAGATTACAGTTTTCATAAATTCCTTTCTAATGCAGGGGTCTGGGCAGATAAAAGGAATAAAAAGAAACAGGCAGACACTGAGTCAGGTGCTCAAACACTGAAGAAATAATGATTTTACTAGAAAAGTTCTATAAAGACTCCTGTAAATGTTTGTATTATAAAGGTAAAAAGCCAAAAGAATAACATGATGGCTTACTCTAACCAAGTACAGCTGACAGGTACTGCTTTGATATGCCAAAAATGAAGATCATCTAAAAGGGCAGGATTACACAGTTACTTGATAACTACAAACCTTCTTTTCTGTAGACAAAACAATATGAAATTGATGGGAAATTAACTGGACAATAGTTTGCTACTTCAGGTTAGTAGTTTAAATTGTATTGCTTTAATAAAGCAGAACATTTGCAGATTTTGCTCTATTTTATACAAATTATACCAATTCAAATGTGAACTCCAAGGCTATTGGAATATTATATGTAAGAACTGACTTTAAAAATACAGTAAATTATATTGCCTCAGTTCTAAGCAGCTGTCAAGAAGCAGTAAACAAACTTAAATGAAATAAAAACTGTTTGTGTGTATGTGGGTGGATACATTGCGTCAACTACACAAATATTGGTCCAGAAAAGAACAAAGAAAAATGTGACCAAGCAAAAAAGAATACTTTTGGATTGCCTTTAACTGCAGGTTGATGTCAAGCTGAATCTGATTCAGCAGTGCCCTGGTTGCCAGGAGGCCCAAACCTGTCCTGGGGGACATCAGGCACAGCATGGACAGCTGGGCAAGGGAGAGGATTGTCCTGCTCTCCTCTGCACTGGGGCAGCCTCGCCTCGAGTGCTGGTGGCAGTTTTGGGTACAACAGTATAAGACATTGAGCTCTTAGAGAGCATCCAAATGAAGGCCATGAGGATGGTGAAGGGTCTGGAGGGGAAACCACATGAGGAGTGTCTGAGGTCTCTTGGTCTGTTCAGCCTGGAGACAGAGGGGAGAGCTCATTGCAGTCCTCAAGACCCTCACAAGGGGGAGAGGAGGGGCAGGCATTGATCTCTTCTCTGTCATGACCAGTGACAGGACTCAAGGAAATGGTGTGAAGCTGGCTTAGGGGAGGATCTTCTCCCAGAGGGTGTTTGGGAACTGGAACAGGTTCCCCAGGGTGGTGGCCACAGCACCAAGCCTGACAGAGTTCAAGAAGTATTTGAACATTCTGAGGCACATGGTATGACTCTTGGGTGCCCTGTGCAGGGCCAGAAGTTGGAGGTCATAATCCTCATGGGTCCCTTCCAATACAGTATATTCTGTGATTCTCTGATTTCATACACTTTTGAACACCAAATGAGTGAAATAGAAGCTGTTTTGTCTTATTATAATTTTGGAATATCAACTTAAAGGAAAAGAGTAAAGCAAGAGCTATTTGCATAACGCAATTTTCTGAAATATATTATCTGTTTTTAATTTAATAAGTGCTATTTGGTTTCTGCACTGTTAAAAAACCTCTATCTTTGAAAAGTTAAATCTCAGAACAATGCCAAAGGTACCTTAATTCCTGGTCTTTCACTAAATTTTACATTTTTTCAGATCTTCTTATTGCAGGCTTGAGACCCTGTTCATTATAGAATCAGAATATCCTGAGTTGGAAGGGACCAACAAAGATCATTGAACTCCAGCTGTACAAGGCAGTAGCTCTACAAGAGTTGATGTAACCCATCGTTAATATTGTATAACATTAACAGGAGCTGAGCACAGTATCATTAGGTACAGATAAATAATCTATTCCCTGAGAATCCAAGTTATAAATACAATCACACTATTTTATTAGGAGTCAAGAGTTTCCCAGATAAACTGTGCAAGTGCCTTCTACAAGAAAGAATGCACTTTGTTTCAGAAATTCATCCTTTTTTTGGGTGAGACCTTAAGGTGTGAAATGAGAGTAAAACGAGAAAAAACTGTCATACCCATCTGTGGCATTTTTAGATTGGTGCATGTTGATGTGAATCAGACTTTACAACTGAGAGAAAAATAGCAATGCTTCTAAATCAAACATAAATTGTATTAATATTATTGGGAAAACAGCTCTTAAAACCACTGGGATGCTCCAGCTATGTAATTAATAATTTGCTGAATAGTTCCCCAGTACAAAAAACTGTGACATTCCATAAACATTCAACTCCACCAGAAACAGCACAAATTTGAAACACATCATATAATAAATGATCAGCTCACTTGAGCACATAAGTTCAGACACTCTTGAAGCTCAAGAGCATTTCTGTAGTTAATTGACATAATCTCTGCAGGGAGGATATTTTAAAAAGCAGGATTAGATTACACACAGTTACCCTTGAAACTGAGTAAAAATGTTGTTACACAATGAAAGAAAATCTTATCAGTCAGTCATTTATTTTTTGAAGTTTATTAGGAGGTTTAGACATCCAAGTAAATTGCCATTCTACTCAGAAAATTAGTCTGCTTTTGTAAAAGGAAGGCTATGAGTGCATGAAACAGTATTCACAGAAGATGAATACTGAGATAATACTGTTCTGATTTTCTTGACCTTTAAAGGCAAGAGATATGTTCATTTTTATAGCCTGTAATAACTCTAAACCATATTCTGCTAAAAACTCTCCAGGGTCAAAAGCTTCCCTACAAATATCTATGTTAGGGACCACATAAGTTTCCAAACAAGTTTTTGAATTTTTTGACCTTAGTAATTTAAAAGACAATGTGTCAGACTCACCAACTACTCCCTGTAGGAAAGGAATCAGGGCTCTGTCCATCCTAGCTCTCCCAGCTGGCAAGTACAATCCTTTTGTTCAAAAGAAAACAGACTTTTACTTATTCCCTACAGATATGAGCATCTTTGCAGTCTCCCAGATTCTTCTGAAAACATCTTTTTCTTGTGGCTGTCATAATATTTTAAATAGGATTCACTATAGATTAGATAGATAGATAGATAGATAGATAGATAGATAGATAGATAGATAGATAGATAGATATTCACGTACATTGATCAATTTCTAGTTTTTACTCATTTGACTGTAAGTGAAGCATAAATCTAATGTCAAGGTTTCTTTGCCTGAAAGATGCTAGATTAATTAAAGACTATTAAAAATATATTATTTTGAAACGTGGTATTTCATAGCCTATTCACTGGCCTTCAGAGCATGTGCAAATTTTTCATTGTTGCTTGATTACAATTTTAAAATATTTTGCTATGCAAAACAAAGAGAGAAAAAACATTTTAGCATATAACAGAAATCTGCTTGTAACCTTCACTGTGCAGCTTTTCTTTATCAAAGTATTTCTGATAACCTGTAACTCAAGAAACAGCTTGACAGGTTAAAATTCACAATTTGTGGGAAATATACACATTTGGGTGCCACTCTGCAACAAATCCATTTCCACTGCAGAGGCGATAATCTACATAAACCATACAAACCTTCATATCTAGGATTAGCTCTTGTTAATCCTCTTTTTACTTCTCTCCACTGTCTTTCCGTTCCCTGCTGCACCAAGCATAAATGATTTGGTTTTATATTTTAAGTCCTTATGACCTATCTCTGCCCAACCTTTCGTCCCTCCTGTGACAGCAACACACTGACCTCCATCCACAGCTTTGTGTGCAGTACCTATACATGTATTTGGTGATATTTAGTTGCTTTTCAACACCCAAGTTCCCCCCTTTTCCCAAACCATCCCGAGGGAATGGGCAGTATATTCTTTTCATTCTGACTTCTCATATCTTCAAAATGATGGCATTATCTTTCTTCAAGTCCCTGAAATCTATTCCTTGCTTTACAGCCATTTACAGTAGGTAAATGAGATGCTGTGATTCAGGTGTACCACTTGCATAATTTCCCCCATCCTGTACATCAACAATTCTACTTCATCTACTAATAGTAGTAGATAGCCGCGTTGGTTTTCGTGACACAGTTCATTCTCTGTACTTTATTGCTAAAGGGATAGTTTTCGTCAGAACTAGGCAAACACATTTTTTCCCTTTTTTTCTTTTTAGAATGTTAAGATTCTAATATCTCTGGCTGTGGAAATTTTCAAGTACCCTGAAAGTGTCTAATACCAGAATGAGTACTTGGATTCTGGTGCTGGATTAATAAATAATAATATATCATTCTAAAGTCTTTGACAGAATTTTCTGACAAAAAATATGTTACTGATGTGGAGAAATTCTATCTTAGAGTATGAGTTACATATTAAAGTCATTTATCTTCTTCTTGAAAGTCCAAAGTACCCTCTCAGTTGGCAGCTGGCAGCCTAAAGAAATTAGGGGCATTGGTTTATTCTGACCACAGACTCTGAAGTGTGATAACTACCCACACTTCTCTTCTTATTTATCAACAGGTCCTTTCATGTACACTACCTCACCTCCTATCCCATCATCATTGAAATATTAATATTCTAATTATTTTTCTGACATTAGTAAAAATACATCTAATAGAATAGAAACAGATTAATCTAAGTGAACAGGTGCTGTCTTATACTTTGACTTATACTTTGGAAATTAAATGTAAAATTCATACTGTTCCTCTTTCCTTATTTTTTTCCTATGGTAGAACTTATGACTACTAAAAAATCACTGTAGTTGATATTTGTCTGTTTTTAGTAGGCAGAAGACATACAGACATTAGTCAGACGTGACACAGATTTTGCATGAAGCTCAAATGTCATGCCAATTTAGGCCTTTATAGCATTAGAAAAGCAACAACTTATGCTTTTCCAGAAGAATGCAATCATATAATTTCTCAGTAGCTTTCTAGAACTATACTCTTCCTAGCTGAAAATAATAAAAATTCTTTTCAGTCTCCCTGTGATACAGGTGCTATCTATTGTGGGGCTAACATAAAAGGCTAGAAATATAGCCTTCCATTTTTTGAGACTCATGTCATTTGTCGACCTCAATTTCCATGTAACACACAATAAGATGAAATTATAAAATGATGCTCCACAGAAAAAAGTTTGAGGCAATAAAAAGATATGCTCATCTGGGAATGTTGCCATCAATTCATGCTTTACAGTGGGGAGAAAAATAATTATGCTGAGCTGGCTTTTATGTGAAGAGTAAAATTTGAATTGTAAGCATGTTTTATATTTATAATTGTTATCATTTAGCTGGATTTTAAAAGGGGAATGATAATGGTGAATAAAAGGTGTAATTAGCCTTTCTGTGATAGTTATGCATGAGTGATAACATATAAATCCCTTGTGATTTTGGTTTTGAAATCTGATAACATATCTAATGGACAGCAATAAAAAGTTGATAAGGGAGTGTTAATCTCTGCAGTTGCTCTGTTTTCAGGGTCTGACTATTTCTCTACAGACTCAAACTAGCATGGATAATTATATTTATATGTATTTGAATAGAGGAGGTTTTTAAAAATCATGTAAGAGAGGAGGGAGAATAGATGTATCAGTATCTGCATATGTATAAACAACATGGATTTTTCTTTGCATATTGTGGTGCTTCTGAAGAAAGTGTTCTCTGAAAATTGGACCAGTTTTGAGACAACCTATGAAGACGTGGTTGGACACAAATTATTATGGTGAAGCAGCCCAAAATCATTCTGAAAATAAATATTTTATTTAATCTTTCTGAAGTGCTGCCATAAAGATTACTAAATTCTTAGGCTTTTCCTCACTGGGACACCAGTAATCTTGAAATGCTTAATCCTGGATTAATTCTCAGGCTTGTCAACTTTGCTGGAGAGTCTTGCATTGTCCTTGATTAGCATTGTAATTATGTTACCATGTCCCCAAACCATATTTTCCACCTCATTGACATTTCACTATGAAGCGTTCATCTACCCTGCAAATCCATTGCATATTTCCTTAAATAACTACATTGAGTCCCACAGACCATCTATTTTTTTATGTTACATGTAGAGAACTGTAACTTAAGTAAATTAAGCTTCAGTGAGCCAAGTTCACATTCAGCAACACACTTAAATTCAGAATATCATGAGTACTGGGAAGTAATGGTTTTTTCCCCAGTCTCTAATCTGTGATTGCGCTATGGATCTAGAATTTCCAGTCTTTAGACCAGATCAGAAACCAGACACAGATGAGCTCATACTAGATGTTAAGAAATAAGTAAGGACCTTCAGAGTCTTCAGAAACAGAAGATGGTACCAATATAAATTTTTAATCTAAAGAATATATAGGTGATTTCTCATTCTTCTGTATCACAAATCCAGCAGTTCTTATAATTCACAAGATTTTATGGAAAGATAAAGACAATTTCTAAGATGAAAGAGTTTTTGTTTGGTTTAGTCTTAGTGCTTAATTGCCTAAGAATCTTTCTACACTTTTTTCTGTTTATGTTGCATTTAGTTGGACCATTCCTTCAGCTGTTTTTTCATAATGAATTAACTGCTGAGGAGCAACTGTCCAGATATTTTATCAAATTATCTCTGGGCTTTATTTTCTGGAGTCCTGAAAAAACAAAGCTGTAAGACAATATCAGTGGGAGATGTGGATGTTCAGACTTTCAGGAAAAAACAGGAGAGAAGTCATCTTATTGCCAGACCAATTGCCCACAGAAGATGAATAACACAAAATATACAATTAGTTTTCAACTGCTTTGTCATAATTCTTGCTTAAGAAGAAAACAAAACAAAACACCAGCCAATGTTTGAATTGATCATTAACTGTGTTTATTGTGTATATTTGCTGATTTTATTCCAGCAAGAACAATACCCTCACACATTGGGTGAAGGAGAGTAAGAAGAATAGGAATGGGAAGATATAATTAGCAATAATGTAATTTATTTATTGCTGTAATTAGCCTTTTAAGTGGATGCTAAGAGATTCAGCTGATGGAATTTGTAAGCTTTCATGGTTGGTAATTTGTTTTTAATATTTAAGGTCTTTTAACTTATGCACTTTTTTAGGAATTTCTTTGTATGAATGATTGCTTTGAAATTTCTCCCCATAAAAACATACAAAATGGTTATTTTGATTATGTAAAATTTAAAAATTTATCCTGCCTGTACAACACTAATTGTATCTTATTCACAGCAGTTCTAAGTTACATGTTGCCAATATAATTTTCTTGGTTAATGGGCTTTAGTCACTGATCTAAAATGTCTGCATACAGAAAGCAATAATATTTCTTGATGTCTTTCTTATTTAATAACATGAATATAAAGGTTACGGACAGGCATTTTTAAATTATAGGTTCTCTTTTAATGTGTTTTCTTGAAATACTTGCTCAATTAAATATGTATAAAATATGCATAACTGTACAAAATATGACTGAGAGAACTTTAAAAATTCTATGCCATGCCATTTGACCTACAGATTCTCATTTGTTAGGACCAAAGAATTTACCAAATGTTATTCACAGCTTTGTTGTTTAGTTACAGATCTTCAAAAATTTCCTTCTATTTAATTGAAAATTATCTCAAGGTTTTCTAAAAGAAAAATATTTTCATGGTTATTAATTGATTAGCATAAAAATTTGAAGTTGGAGTAGTGTATAGGCCACGTTGTCAAAATAATCAGGGGCAGAGTTATCCTTATTGCACTTGAATACTGAATTGCTTATTGCTGAAAATTAATCTGAAATATTAATTCAGCAAGGTTCAGATCTGGAAATTCCCATACTTAGTGAATCAAAAGTTAAATCTAAAATACACATCAAAACATCACCAATCATGAAAACGCATAAGAAGCCTTGGAAAAGTAGGGTGAAGAAAACCTACATAGAAGGCCTCTGGAGGGTAACATGAATGTCAGCTTTGATCAATGTTGACAAATTTGCTCATTCAGCCCTTTCCTCCTATGACTCAAAAGTACTGAAAATGCCTTAGAGGGATATATTTCTTGGTAGCAGGAGTAAAATGGTAGTACAAAGTGTGACCATTTGTCACATAATATTGCTTGAAAATTAACCATCATATAGATATATTATGAGTAGAAAATGTCAGCTTGCACACTATTACCAATCTTTTGCCTAGGCATTTGAGATGTCACCCAAATCTGAGCTCTGAAGTGCTTAGGGAAAAGAATAAAGTGACTTGACATGACCTTAGGCCATCAGATATAAAACATACCTTTGGTCATCACTTTATATGACCTCTCTGTTAGAACAAAAGAAATGAAACCTTGCAGTTCTGACCTGTAAAATGAGAACCCACAAAGAGAGTTAGGAAGTGTTCGTTTTTTGTGTTTGATTTTTTTAAAGCTGGAAATAATAGCTTTTCTCCCAGAAGAAAGTAATCCAGTTTCCTAAGAAAGACAATACCTCTATCAGTAAAGCAGACTTTTTATCTACATTGATACAAATGAGACAATGACACTTATTTTCCACTGAGTGATTGTTTGTGCAAGCTCAGAATAAGAGTCCTTCTCCTCCCTCAAAAAATAAATTAATTTTTAAGATAGTCTAATATCTTTAAAAATGACCTTGCATATGAGAAAAGCTATTGATAGAAGGGGAAGACCAAGTGATCATGTCAGGGTTTTCTGTAACATCTTGACAAAAGCCATGTCGCAGAGTTGGACAGATCTGGAAACTGAATCTTTGTGTTCTGAGACTTACCTCAGAACTTTTCTGACTGAGCATTTTCAGTTGCTGGGAACTAAATTTTTAATTTTTCTTTGAGTTTCCACATGACTGGATTTTGAGGGATTCTCAAATAAACTATTTTCTAGCAATAGGCCTATGTTTTCCTTTTTGGATCATTGACCACTCTGCCTCAAAAAGTGATTGAAAGCTGTGCTTTCAGCTTACTGGCAAAACATTATTATAGATTTATTAAGGGTAAAAAAAGGAGAAAAAGAAGAGAAAAACATTAACTCCAGCCCCTTCTGTGTTAAAAATTATGAAACATGTTGGCATCCTATAAGCAATAATTGTGCACTTCAGCAGGTCTTTATACAATCATTCTAAAGAATTGGCATGTTCTGAGTGACACAAATCCCAACATGAAATTCAGGGCAAGGTAGATGACTTTGCTGGCTGTGTTGTAAGCCAGTATGAAAACAGTTTGTCTCAACAGACTTTGCATTATCCTTCATTTATAAGAGAATAAAAGATACAGTATGTAGAGCTGCAGTCTTCCTTTATAATTTAATTCAAATGCATTCCTTGGATTAAATTTGTTCTGAGGTTCTAATCCTTGGTATCCGCCTATGTTGTGTGGCAGCTGTGCCCGGTCATATGCCTTGTGAACCCCAGTCTGCTGCCTTAATTACCCAGTCACCACAAACTCACCTGCCCATTGCCCTCAGAAGAACTGGTCTTGATCCTGACCCTCACTGGGACACAGAGGGACTGGGCCCCTCTAGGGAGTGCATTATGGTGCTCAGAATGCTAGAATTGCCTATGCATCTACTTATTTACACGTTTACTTATATGTTTTAAATCATCATTAGTATGTTTGCAGTATGGCCAGGTGCAGCTCTAAAACCAATGCTCCATCACGTAGAGAGATACACTGCATAAATTCTTTTTGAAAAGTTATTTTAAGTAGTTCCCTGATTCATGTGTTGCCATGATTAATGTGAAAGCAGAAGAAAGATCTTATTTTGCAGTAGTTTATATATATTGATAGTTTTTTCCTGGGTTTTTTGTCATACCATCTTTGCACTCCACTTTGGTCCTCGGGTCTGCATCTATCCCAGTGTTATATATGAAATCAATTACTGGAGAGAACAGTAAAAAATGAATGATTCAAAATATGTCCAAGAACTGCAAAAAGCCATGGCTCTCAGGATGACATCATGCAATGCCAATGAATTTGATAAGAAATGAGTGTCTTCTTTCACAATGGAAACAGATGAACCAACAAAATGAGAATTCTCTTACTGCACATAGCACAGTTGCATTAAACTTAGTAATCAACTGTCTGCTATTTAAAGTGACTGATATACCAAATCACTAGTGCAGGATCTCTCAGGGTGAAAATATTTCTAAAAATACAAAATAATTGTTGCTGCTCAAGTTTTCTTCTGTTCCCTGTTCCTTGTATTTCTGCCCTAATCTTATGCTCAGTTTCAAAAATAACCAAAGGCAGAGATGCATACCTTCCATACATCTTTCTAGGAGGCCAGAAGAAGTAGCTGTATACACTTTTCTCCTGTGCTCAACTTTGGTGGGGCTGCACCTCAAGTGCTGTGCTCAGTTTTTGATCCCTTGCTACAAGAAAGACATTGAGATGGCTGGAGTGTGTCCAGAGGACAACAAACCCAGTGAAGGGTGTAAACAATCATCAGAGCATCATTCATAGAATTACTTGGTTTGGAAGGAACCTTAAAGAACATCTAGTTCCAACCCCCTACCATGGGCAGCGACACCTTCCAGTAGACCAGGTTGCTCAGAGCCCCATCCAACCTGGTTGTGGACAATTCCAGGGATTGCACACCCACAACTTCCTTGCACACCCTGTTCCAGTGCCTCACTACCCTATTAGGAATGAGTTTCTTCCTTATATCTAATCTAAGTCCCTCCTCCTTTTATTATAAACTCATCCCCCTTCTCCTACGACTATCTACTTGTGTAAAAAGTCATCTTCCCTCTCTTTATAAGACTTGTTTAAATACTGAAAGGCAGCAATGAGGTCTCATCAGACCCTTCTCTTCAGGATGAATTTCATAGGAGCAGTGCTCCTGCATCCGATCAGTTTTGTGGCTCCCCAACAGGTCCATGTCTTGCCTGTACTGAGGAATCCAGATGTAGACACAATATTCCAAATGCGATTTCAGAAGAGTGGAATTGAGGGACAGAATCAGCCCCTCAATCTGCTGGTCATAGCTCTTTTGATACAGCCCAGGACACAGCTGAGTTTCTGAGTTGCAAGTGAACATTGCCAGTTCACATCCAGTTTCTTATCCATGAGAACCACTTTTCCATAGGGGTTTTCTTGATGAGTTCTTCTTCCAGTCTGTACTCATGTCTTGAGTTACCCTTACCCAGCACCTTGCATTTGGACTTGTGGAACTTCATTATGATCTCATGGCCCTAGTTCTTGTCAAGTCCCTCTGGACGGCATCCTGTCTTGTTGTCTAACCTCTCATCTTTGTGTCATCTGCAAACTTGCTGAGGGCTGTTGCAACCTGCCTGTAAAGACAAGGGTAACTCAAGCTCTTGTTAACAGATGCCTTGGGGTGGATTAGAGTGAAATGACACTGAAAGACTATCCACAGAACTCCACAGTGTCTGCTTCTTATTGGCCTCTTTCCTTATCTGGCTCAAACCCCAGCTTGTTGCTGAATAAAAAGTTGATTTGTCATGGTTATCCTCTGGTGATCACCCCCTCTGCACCTGGGCTGTTCTCTTGCACACTATAAGTACAGCACCTGGTGTTTTTGCAAATGGCCATTTGAGCCATTAACCACTAACTTCACAAGTCTCTCACAGGGGTGCACTCAGTCCTATTGTCTGTGTCATTGATAGCCATAATATAGAGCACCAGTAACAAGGTAGACACCCTAAAGGACATTAGTTGTCACTGGACTCTGCCTAGACATAGACCACAACTCTTTTAAAAAGTCTCAAGAGGAGCAGCTGAGAGAGCTGAGGTTGTTTTGACTAGAGAAAAGCAGGCTGAGGGGGGAGCCTTATTGCTCCCTACAACTACCTGAAAGGCGGCTGTAGTGAGGTAGGGGTCAGTCACTTCTCCCAAGTAAAAAGTGATAAGAGTAAATGGCCCCAAGGTGTACCAGCAGAAGTTTAGACTGGATATTAGGAAAAAATTCTTCAACAAAGGAATTGCAAACACTGAAAGTATCTGCCCAGGGCCGTGGTGGATTCATCATCCCTGAGGTACTTGAAAGATGAAAAGATATGGCACATGGGGATGTGGTTTAGTGGTAGAACTGTCAGTGGTGTGGTAACATTTGGACTCAGTGAATTTAAAGGTCTTTTTCAATCTAAACAATACTATGATTCTGTATATGCATGCACACAGAGGTTCCACAAAGTCTTATTTGACAGCCTGGTTTTCACAACTTGCCGCTTACATAGCCACTCTCATTAAGTGCAGGGAAGGTGACCCACCACAGAGGCCATCTGAACTACAATCACATTTGTATGATTTCTCTGGGGAAAAAAAGGTCTTATTTTATAGTCTTAGCCAAAGCAGCAGACTCTGTAATGTTTACCTCTGAACTTACCAACCTGTCTAAAGCTTGCATTTTCAGCCATTGCAGCTCGAAGATACTTGTACACCATCAGAAAGACATGAATTCAGAGAGATTGTTAAAATTTATTCTTCATTTCCCATGAACTGTACAGGTCCTGTGGAGCTCACTTTTGCAAGTGATACTTCAAATCTACAATTGTTCTTCTCACATTACTTTTAAAGAGGCTGACTGAAACCTTTTTATTTTAAACACAGAAAAGCTATTGAGCAATCCAAGACCTTGCAACACAATAGACTGGATATTGTCCTGGACAAGTGTCAGTGCACAGGCAGAGGTGAGATTTCTTTGCCCATGCTACAAGCTGGCAAGCAATGTGCTTGTGTGGAAAAACAGATGGCTGCTGTGTTCTACTAAAGTAGCAGGACTCATATACACTCTCTCCTAGACTCTATATCAAAAATAAAATAGTTCCCCCATTAACATATACAGTTTTTATTTGATTATGAGACTTCAGCCCCATTTTGTCTTTAATTTATTATGTGGTACCCAAACCATTACATTTTCACTGTGTCAGTTTAAATAATTAATTTTTTAAATTTATATTTTAGCCCTTATGGCAAGAAATTTGAAAGCCTGGTTTATCTGCAGTATCCTGCCTAGGAGTCAGAAATGAGATTGGTAAGAATGAAATATTGAGATAAGATTGAGTTATAAGCAAGAAATGGTCCATGATCAGTACAAGAAATAAATTCTACAATATCGTTGAATGCCAAGTGTGTACCAAAAGTGAGGAGGAAATTAATTATGAAAAAAAATAAAATAAACCCCAAACACAAAACCTGATGAAACCAATCACTTTGATCACCAAATAAAAGGCTACAACACAACATGAAGGGAAACTACTTCATCACAGGCTTGATCCCTGTTCTCATTATAAGCAAAGGGGATTTTGTCACCACCTTCAATCACAGCTACAATTTTATGTTACTGCAGTCTTGGTGCCTTTTCTTTTTTGCTAGACTCTCAGCTAAAGAATTCAGTATGTTCTTACATTGCTGTCCAAGACATTGATCTTACTCTTGAGGTTTCTTATGACCCTTTTTGGTCACCTCAAAACCTTAAATTGTATCTTTGAAATCTGGCATCAAAGGATACAGAAATTCATACAAAGCCTCAATTAAAAGCAGACCTCATATGGCCAGAATTACTGTATCTACAATCAAAGATAAAAGAGAAAAAAATCAAACACCAGTTCTCCCAAAGTCTCTTACTCCAGAGGGATTTTGTGTATGAAATACCAGAGGTTGATTTTTACATACCATGCACTTGCAGTTGATTGCAATAGTTTCAATTCCAAAGATATTCATAAAGGAGGGAATATGGCCTTTGGTTTAATGTGTTTCCATTTCATGCTGAACACTGAAGACATTTGGTCTCTGTATGTGTAAAATAATTGTAGACTCCCCCATCCTCTAGTACAAAGCAAAAGGGGAAAAAAAATACAGAAACCAAAAAAAAATAACCCAAACAAACAAGCAAGCAAGCAAGCAAACAAACAAACAAAAAACAAACAAAAAATAAAAAAAATCCCCAAACAACAACAGACCAAAAAACCTGTGGAATGTTATTATCAATTCCACACAAATTATGAGACAAGAACAATTTACTTAGGATATAAAAAACTTCCTGAGTCTACTAGTTTCGGACACATAACTTTCCTCAAATATTCTGTTTAAGTTACAAAATCCAGTTCTCACACACTCATGCATTATTCCCATGGCCAAGAATCTGAGGGAAAGCAAAAATGTTAAAAGTGGTAACATTAAGAAAATTTCCATCCTCAGCTTTCAAGTTTTATATCTTTAATTTTTTTTTCGGTTCTTAGTAAATTTCTGTGTACAATAATGCATCAAATCAAGTAGTTTCACTCTCTTATTTTTGTGTTTTTTTTACAATACTTTTTTATAATTAAAGAGGAATTTTAATACTTTGCTTCTCATAAATTACACACCAATCTAACAATTATTTCCTTTTAAAATTTTGCAAAATAAATATTATATACATATACATACATACGTATATNAATGCTTGCAATATCAAAGTGTAACAATTACAATCTGATTTTTAGAAAAGACCATAAAATAGCATGCTAAATGAAACTAAATGGCAATTTTCAGGGATTTATATTTGGTTGGAAATCTACTTTTTTTTTTAATGAATCTGAATTTTATTGATCACAGCTCATGCTTTATTAGGATTTTCTGGCATAAAAAACCTACATAATGAGGTAAAGGAATGAAGAAAAAAGAGCTCTCTTTACATCCTAGAACTAAGATGATAAATTCATAGAAACTCTTTAGGTTTACCAGTGTTGATTTTGGCTACATATTATGCTGGTTGCAAATGCTCAGTTTTTGATGTATTTCCAGTCTAACAAGCCTAGAATTGTAACTTATAGGCATTTCTTTTCTCTTCCTCCTTTTCTATAAAGGTGTTAAGGTTTTTATTTTGTGATTCGGCTAGTGTCATGGTTTAGAAATGGTACTCCTCGATTCAGTACCCCATTTACATTGTCCAAACCATAAGTAGCTCTCTCACTCCCTCCGTCCCCCCTGCTGGGGGCTGAAGAGGAGAATTGGAAGCACAAAAGACAAAGATCAAAAGTTGAGATAAGAAAAATTTACTGGAAATAGCTGTGAAATCAGAAAATGAACGATAACAGCAACCACATTAGTAACAGAGGGTAAAAGAAACCTTTTGAAAACAGACAACACTGGACAGATCTCTCTGCCACATTTCCTCAACACAAAGGAGCCCCTTCTCCCCAGAAGATAGTCCATTTCTCTCCACAGCCTAGAAATGATACAAAGTGGTATAGCATTACCTCAGCATCCTAGCCATGCCTCTTCCTTCATACTGCAAAAATTAACCCTGTGCTGTCCTGAAACGCGACAGCAAGAACAAAATGGCTGGTATGATGCGAACTTCAGGAGAGGCTACGTACAAAAGAACTTGAGATCAATGAGAGTACAACTAAAAGAGATAACAGCAATGGTTGAGGGAAAGGAAGTGTGAGAGGAACATGGAGAAAGCATAGAGCACAACAGGACAAACCAGAATAGTCAATCAATATCAGTGTATTTTTGGATATTCTCAAGTGTCCAGATACAGCCTGGTTACATTTGGCTTATTCCATTAACTGGATATGTCAAAAAATACAAAGAAGTTCAGTGATACAATGCTATGTATGTGACTTTTTGGTCATAAGTGATTTTTGATCTGCTCCAGAAAACTGGTAATAGCAGCTGTTGAAATACAACAACTTTTCAAAAGACTAAGGACTGACCTTTTGACACTGAGTCAGCCCAGTTAGAATTAATATTATATCTTCATTTTTGTTCAAGTTTGCTGTGCCCAAATACTGCAGAAACTATGAATAGTGACTGATAATACTATGTGTTTGCCATACTGCAACATTTGGAAACATATGTGGAATTTAAGGACAGAATCAAAGATTTAAGCAAGTTTCTTGCTGACAGCTTATTTTATGTAGATGGAGCTTTAATAGAAACCTTGGACTGGAAATTGAAAAGACAAATATTTTTAAAGGGAATAAAAAAAGAACACTCAAGACTTTTAAACTTCATCTGAATGTGTAGGAATACCTCTCACTGTACATCTTGATATGTTAAGTAAGCAAACAATTTCTTTCTACTTACTGCCTTGCCTACTTCTTTATCAGGATTTGAACGGGCAAAAACTGTACTGTATTACTTTTTTATACTCTTACTAGTTCCAGGGGAAGTCATTCCCAAAAGTTACTTCTTTCTAAGTGAAATGTCTAAGATGGTAACTACAAAAACAATGAGATTTTGAAAACAAAAAGTTCTATACCTAAATAGATATTAGAAAATATTTGTTTGGACTTATCTATAAGAAAATGTCAGCTTGTCATTTACTAGGTGAAAGATGTTATAATAGTTCATTCATATGTAGAAGAACATAATATAGTCAAATGTCATGACAATCTATATTCTTCCCATGGTAAAACATTTAGTACTTCAGTCAGAGACACAGGCTTCTTAAAAAAATGTATTTCAGCACTATATTCCAAAAGGAATGTATTTCAAAGGAAACCTTGGAGAGAATCTTCACTGATCTTGAGGAGAAAAAAATATTGCTATTTTCTTCCTCACATTTTAAATGCACACAGAGAAAATGTGAATTTTACCAAAATGAAGAAGTAGATTTAACCTCAAATCTCCTCTATAATCTGTAAATTAAAAGCACATGTGAGACTATATTTTCATGCTAGCCAGAAATTCATTTGTGTCTTGGGAAAAAAATGAAAAATAAGATAATTACTTTTTATCCCAGAACAGTTTCGTTTTTCTCTTTCTTTCATTGTTATGTTAGTTTGTTAATTAATGAATTTTCTGCTGGAATAAAGATTTGTATTCCTCTTCGGGATTGCACATATAATTTCCTGCATTTTTAAAGTTTTGCTTCCTAATGTCCATCTACTTAAGTGTGTTGTCCTTTATTGAATTAATCAAAGAAGTCATCACAGATCAGTAAAATGTTTCTTGTTACAACAACCATCAAATTTGATGTTTAAATGAAGAGATGAGGTGCTGACCACAAAGTATTTCTCACTGCACGAAGTTTGTTCCTTGGTATTGTCTTTTCCTCCTGCTACAGTCAGTTAGTATAATCCTGCATCTGAATTATGAACTTAGCAATAACTACATTAGAGAAATAGAGTCAGAAATCCTAAGCAGATTTTTCCAAACTCCTGTTCTAAGACATTTATGCTCTCTAATACTTCCAAGTATTAGAGAATTTAATATGCACTGTTTAAACACTCAAGAACAATTAGATGCAAACTATTAACATTTTCCTCACTCCCCCAGTTCTGTCTTTCCAACTAATGAATCCATCATTTGTTTAGAAGAGTAAGAACGGCATGTGATCTGGATTTAAATTAAATTAATTTTCTGTAACTTCTTACTTAAACTGAAAAAAAATTATACCCTTAGCAAGACCAACATTCAGCTTCTACTGACCTGCATTATTTAGTTTATTTGACGTTGCATGCTAAAAGACAAGTTGAAGGTATGTCACATGGTGCCTTTTGCTAACAGAGGAAAGGGTGAGTAAAGAAGACAATAGTGTCCCTCACTTAAGGAGTTGTGGCTAAGTCCCCTGCCATTGTTAGTGATCCAAGCCCTCCAAATTCAAACCCACGAAGAAATTTTGCTGTTGATAACATTGCAAATTGCATTGACCTCACATGAAGGAATAATGTAATTCAGCAGAAAATTCTTTATAAATATACTTTGAGATTATGTTGGGGTAAAGATTCTGCTCACTCTTACAGTTTGAATTTATAAATTTTAGAATTGGTAAAAAAATAATCTCTTCTCCTAAAGACTCACCAAATAATTTCCAAGTAAAGGTTTTCTTTCTGTTACTTTCCATCCCAGAAAACTAAGTTTGCAAAGTAATGCAGTGGCATATTACTTCATTTGCATACTTGAAGGACTACAAAGATCTGCATAAATACTTACAGAATACAGTTCCTGCCTACAGTACTTGTAAGAATCTTTTTGACATCCCTAGAGACCTGAACTTTACAAGGCTGAAAACTGTGATAAAAACTTCAAAGTATAAGCCCATATTTGATGAGAGCAATTTAAAATAAACTTCCTCGGGGGTATTTTCTTAATAAAAATGACAATTGCCCTAAAGCTCACTCTGGAATACAAGATATAATAAAAACAACAAACACAAAATAATGAATAGATGTGCCCATGCCATCACTACGTTAACTCAATATTTCACTTTTATAAAACTTTTTCTTCCAGTCTTTCCTCTGATCAATGATTCCTATATAAATATGAAAAAAGTATTCAAATTTCTCCAGGTCAGGAATCTCAACTTTTCTGTCTGTAAAGCACTCTGAAAACTTGTCACTTCCAGAAAATAGAAATAACTTAAAAGTTATTTTTCCATTCCCTTTTATTGAACTTTCTTTTCCTCAACATATTCGTGTTTCACATTAGCGTAAACAAAACATTGAAAATAAACTCCAAATGTATCCCTGTTTGACTTCAGTTGGTTTCTTAGAAAGTATAATACTGAATTTTGTTGTAGTACATGAAATATTTCTTTGTCTAACTTTCTTTTCATACATGGAAACTTTTTACAGTTCAGTACTTTTAATTGCCAGAAAAGCAACACCCAGGTGTTTCTTACCCGACTGATTTGAAAGCTATCTGATAGAATTTTATTACTATGTCATATACCTCTGAAAATGGGCATGCTGACAAAACATAAGCTGGAGCAATTTAACTGACATTGCTCTCTAATATATTAATCTATTTATTTATTAGTGCCATGTCTATATTTTTCTATTTAATTTTCAGTTATAATTTTCATTTACTTGAAGATATAAATTGCTAATTTTGGTGGTTAAAATACTAGCGGAACTCAGAAGTTGATTAAATAATATAAATAGTCAGAGTTTTTATTAAGATGCCAAATACAACAAATATCTATTCAGCTTTCTTTGATCTGTGTATGCAGAGGAAATAGTAAGAAAAAAAAATTTCTCACTTATTTCAATTTTCTTATATATATCTCAAAGAAATCAAACTGTAAAATGAAAATTTGAAACTTACCTACTACCATAATAGGCTCCTGTCACCTCTTATTAATAAGACAAAATTTAAATATTAATTTATGTATACTCTTCTGCCTTATTATTCATAGTCATCTTGTTCTCCCTAAGATTTGTTGTTGAGAAACTTGAGCAAAATATCTTGTTTTCCAGTTGTTTCTCAGTATATCTTCTCCTAAAAAATAATTTTAAAATTCTCCAACTGAACAAAGAATATTGGACAAGGTTGTGGCCTGTTAACAAGAACGAGACATTCTTTTGTACTAATATGTTACCTGTAACATTCTTACATGAGGAAATATTGTAATATTCATGTGCAGACTTTGAGTTTCATTGTAAAAATACAAATGCATAAATAAAAGCATGAAATAAAAACATTATATACTGTTATAATTTTATAGCAAATATTGTGGAAGATTTAATATTGAGTTGATATAACTTTACATTTTATATGAAATATTAAATTATTTTTAGATAATATATAAATGAGAAATTCATGTCAAGGGCCTTCTTTTTTCTTAGAATAAAGATGAATTGCAGTCATAAATTACTTAGTAGTCCTTGACTGGGATTCTTTTACTTTTGATAGCAGAGATGACTGCCAGAAGTTATTATGAGAAATCCTCAGCATTGATGTTGTTATTATCCCTCCTGTCATATATACATGACTTTTTAAATCTTAGTACACTGTTATAAACATAATCATCTAAACTCTATTTTCTTATATTCAGTATAACACAACACATTTTTACCTGTGGATTTAAATTAATATTACATTAGGGATGGGGAAAAACCTTGAAGCACACCAGAGAGGTTATACTGGGAATCATAATCTGTACTGTAGATAATTTACTTTCCAATAATATTACTCACAACTTCAAGATGTTAAGGACGTAGTACTATGTTTTCCATATGTAGCATGTTGTTGCAGTAGGGAAATGGAAGACAAGGCAGGTTTTCAGACCTTAAAAGAACTTTCTGTGTCATGAAAATTTGCCTCAAGTGACAAGCTCAAGTGAGTAGCATCAGTAAACAAGCCTTTCTTCACAAGGTAACAAAAGCAAAGCCCTTCCTAACCCTCCACATGTTTCTCAAAAATGTTCTCTCACATTCTAACACCTTGTACTTTGACCATGCCAAATGCAGTTTTCCTACTTGTGTCCTGCAGCAAAGCAGAATTTTCCAATCCTATCTCTTTCATCAAGTGACTTCTGTTCAATTACTGCAATGGCTCTGCATTCTTTTTACTTCATGCTTAAACTGTCTTTACTTTTAAAGTCTATCAGATTGATGCCTACTGATTATAAGTTATGTGTTTTTTTTCACTTTCACTCTTTATTGGCATTTGAATTGAAAGACCTTGAATGCAATCATAAACTTGAATTTTGTTTTGTTACTAAGCTTATAGCAAGACGGGGCTTAATATATGGGCTGGGACTGCTGATGCTTTCAAAATATCATAAAGACTTTACACATTCACTTAGAACATAAGAAACCGAGATAAAATAAACAAACAATAAGAAAGATCTAAGGCTACAGGAAAATGTTTCCATTTACATTTTTTTATGTAAAAAGGTAACAATTTAATTTTAAGGCAGATGGAACATATGGTTAAACCACTGTGATTAGATATGGATGATTCACGCATTTGGAAGTGAAAAAATTTTGTTCCTGTTTGCATTCTTTTCCTTTACTTAGAATAAGCAATCATTTGGCCAAGAGAATGTAAAAATTAGTTATTTATTCAAAAAGTTGACTCTATATGGTTATTCCCTAGAAATACACAGAGCAGCAAGGGTTTTTTTTAAGAAAGGCTGGATCAAAACATTCACATGGTGGAGCCCAGCTACCTTTGCAAAAAAATCATTATTTACTACATTAAGACTAGTCTCTCTGGATCAACTTAGCTTCACAGAAAAGCAATCCTAATCTTTTTTTCAATATTCTTCATTTAACACAAAAAAAGCCTCTAACAGTACTGACTGTGAATCAGTTTAAGAAAAGTATTTGCCTTGTTTTCCAAAGAGGATCACTGCAGCTGGCAAAAGAACTCATAAAATGCTGATGTCTTTTGTGTTAATGTAAAAGTGCATGAAGTGATAAAAATATTAACATTTTGACATTTTTTTGCATCACATCTGTTAGTTTGGGAACTACACAATGAATTGCTGACCTGTGTCCATGGGATTCATCTTCAGTGGGGAACTGAGCTCCAGTTGCACAAACAGAACTCTTCCAACTGAAATATGCAGGAAGATTCTCCACTTTAAAGAAGTTTAGAGCACTCTTTCTCCCTGGTTGGAAATTTTGTTTTGTTAATGTTACAGTTACTGGACAAGATGTAAAAATAATTCCTTTATGTCTAACTGTACCTTTCTTATCACTCTGTAGTGATTCTCTATTGAATTCTTAGATCTTGCTTATGTTTCTAGTATTCAGAGGATCAGTTTGACATCAATAACAGGAAGAACAGCCATCATACCTTCTTAGGAATTTGATATTGTTCAAATAATGCTGTTTAATTGTTACTTGCTTAAGGTCATATTGCACAAGTTTTCATGAGTAAGGATGCTAACTTTAAGTGAGATTTTTGTAGAAAAAAGTATAAAAAATAGCCCCTTAAATTTTCCATTTTTTGTGTAGATTGTCTCTTCTTCCAATGCATGTCAATAGAAATGTGCCCTTGCAAAATAGGCAGCCAGTCACATCCTGAGCTTTTTAACAAGCACTTGTGTGCAGAAAGTCCAGGGAAATGATCCTTCTCCTCTATTTGGCAGTCATGTGATTAAATATGGGATGTTGTAGCTACATAGTACAAAAAAAGAAATATAGATATATTGGAGTGAGTCTAGCTGAGGCCCACTGGAATGGCTAGAGGTTTGAGCACAGGATGGAAGTGGAATGAATGGCTGATGCAAAATTTCTGCTCAACAAAGAAAGAGAAGGTGAACAGGAAATCTTACTGTTGTCTGCAAATACCTGATCAGAGGATACACAGTTTGAAAAGGCTGAGTGAATGGACAGAACACAACAGGTACAACAAACCTGAACACAGGAAACCCAAATAGGGTAGAAGCATTGTTTCACTCTGACATGATGGAGGATAAACACTGCAACAGGTGCTGAGAGAAACAATGTAGTTTCAGTCCTTGTAAGTGTTCAAGAATTCTGGATCTGTTTCTGAGTCTTCTGATCTGATTATTCTTGTTATGACTTTGCAAGCGAATATTTGGACCGGTTGACCTCTGGAGGTCTTTTCCAACACGAGTTATTCTGTGTTCCTGACATTCTGTGTACTATCTGACAACACATTTTTGCTATGCAAGAACAGCCTTGTGTCTACGGTTCTATGGTTAGAATTAATATTGTCTATCATTTAAAGTCACAGTACTGTTAAAATAGCTATCTTTTTTTAAACATATCTGTAGTGGGTATGACTCTGAGTTAAATGAGTTAAGAGATTACAGACACCATTCTACATTACTGTCTTGATGAATTTATAATTAAATGAGATTATAAAAGCTTCTGTCTTCTTTCTTAGACTTTTCAGGACAATAATAGTATTTATCTTCAAAGACTTCCAAAGGCAGTTTCCAAGTCTTTCTTCATATTTTGTCTACTGCTCTTTGAAAGCTCTTCAGCTGAATTATTTTCTTTTCAAATTTCACTTTGTAGGATTTTGTAAAAAAAACAGAGTGGTCTGCACTGTTGTTCATCATCAAGCAAGATAAATGCCAAACATGCTGCCTTAATACTAATGTGTTCAGTAAGATTTGGAGAGTTCTTTGACAGAGCAGGCAAAAAGCCATTAAATTAGAAATGCCATTATCCCATGTGTCTGTATGTCAAACAATTAAAGCACTGCCAAGTGTTGATAACTAGCAGCTGAAATGAACTCATACTATTTTCTGCTGGAAGCAAACAAAGACCAAGAAGAACTCCATCACAGATGTATAAGATGCCTGTATGGGCTGAAAAGTGTACCCAGATTTTGTTTGACTGTGAAAGTCAGGAACCTAGCCAAGGAGAAAAGCACTATGATTAATTTTCAAATGTTAGTTGTGTTTTAAATTGTCTCTTTGGTTGGAGTTGTGTTTATATGTGCTAGATATTCTAAACTATAGTCTATGTAAGTAACTTCACAGAATCACAGCATCATATAGAATCACAGAATGACCTGGGTTGGAAAGTACCATAATATAATCTAATACCAATCCCCTTGCCTTGGCCAGGGCTACTTTTCACCAGACTGAGTTATTCAGGGCTCCATCCTGGCCCTGAACACCTTCAGGGATGGTGTTCACAGCTTCTCTGGGCAACCTGTTCCAGTGCCTCACCAACCTCACAGTAAATAATTTCTTCCTAACCTCTAATCTAAACCTACTCTCTTCCACTTTGAAAACATTCCCCCGTTGTCCCATTACTACCTGCTCTTATAAAAAGCCCCTCTCCATTTTTCTTGCAGGCTCCCTTTAGGCATTGGAAGGCAGTAATTAGGTCACCCCAAAGCTTCCTCTTTTCCAAGATGATCAAACTCCACTTCTTTTTTTGTAGGAGCAGTGCTCCATCACTCTGACCCCAGCACTTAGCTGGTCTGAACTTGCTCCAAAAGGTCGATGGCCTTTCTTAGCTGGGGCCCCAGAGCTGGATACAGCACTGCACGTGGATCTCACAGAGGGGCAGAATCACTCTCCTCAGCCTGTGAGCTGGCCTCAAGCTGGCCACACTGCTTTCGATGCACCCAGCACTTAGCTGGTTTTATGGGTTTATTGAGGTTGTCCAGATCCCTCTGGATGACATCCTGTTTTTCAGGTGTGGTAACTTTACTTCCAAACAGTGTATCACATGCTAGGCTATTTCCCACAAGACAAAATCTCTCATGCATTTTAGAGACCTCCAAAAGATACAGAAACACACAGCATCTAGCTTTTCTTGTATTAACTACTACAATTTTATCAACATTTAACATGATTGTTATTTTTTTCCCCATCAATACAGATATTGATTGAAACTTTCCATGACCTTTAATGTGTTTGAAATTGTCTTAACTAGTACTTTACTATGAACAAATTAGTTGTTTCTTTTTTGTTGTTGTTTTTTGCCATTGTTTTGGGTTTTTTTGTTGTGGCGGGTTATTTTGTTTTGCCTTTTTTTTGTTTTGTTTTCTTTTCTTTTGGCTTTTTGGCTATGTTTTGCTTTGGTTTGCTTTTTTGTTTTGTTTTGTTTTGTTTGCTGTCTTTTTTTTTGTTGCTTTTTTGTTTTGACAAGTTACTTCACATACTTTAGTGTTGGGGTTTTTTGTTTGGTTGGTTTGTTTGTTTTTGTGGTTTTGCTTTATTTGGTCTTCTGGGTTTTTTTTGTTTTAATGTCTGCTCTAAAACCATTTTATGCTTAAACCAGAAAGGAACTCCATAACATTTTTTTTTTTCTTTTGAAACCCATTCAGTTGGAACGGACTTCACTTTGAATCCATCTAGTTGCATAAATTCTTTGGGGCAAAAACTGAAACAGTTTGCAACTCAAAAAAGATCATAACTTACTAGGTATATTTTTTTCTCTAAATCTTTAATTCCTAGCACTCTTCTTCCAAGCATTTCATCAAGCTAAATTGTAAATCACAAACTGTGAATATCTTCTCAGTTGCTCAAAGGCAACCCATTAGCAAGAGAGCCAGCATAAAAGCGTATATTTTTTGCTACATAAAAGAAGTAAACTATCAAGTTACTTTTTAACTAGCAGTGATATTCAAAGAGGCAATCCTGTAAGGCATATGCTTAAAGAGAATGTGAAATGCAGGTCTTTAGACTGGTTTTTTTCAGTTTCTTTCACTGTTATCATTAATTTTCCTTGCCTTTGATACTCAGGAATCAGTGAAGCTGACATCAAAGTCGTCTTTCTTGTCCCCTCAGGAGACTAAACCAAAAACTGTATCATACTGGAAGGCAATAAGCATAGGTTCAGTGATATATTCACTGGGACAGTCGAAATATTTTAAATAAATATATGTCTAAAAGGAAATATAGGCAATTAAGTGAGTGAATTATGCATTTGGACATACATTTTTCTTCACTAAAATAAATATTTTGTTCATGACTTTCAGGTGCAATTAAAATTTTATATCTTTTCTATTTAAAACCAACTATTAACAGACATCCTGATGAAAGCATTCTTCGATTGTACTGAACATTGCATTTCTATTAGTAGGTCTTCAGTCTTTACTGGTTTTGTTCCTTTTAATTAATCGTATATAAAGTTAGAGTGAAAGAGACATATAACAGGTTTCACATTTGATATTTTCATTTAATTTATTTTGGAATGAGTCTTGAAAATTTCAGAATTTTCCAGAAAAATAAATTGAATATAAAAGTAGCTATTTTTTTCTTTTTAATATGGCATTTATCGTATAACAAATATTACTTAAAAGTAAAAATGCAGGGTCATTACAAGACAATATCAGCTCATTTCATTTAAAAAAAAACCAAAAAAACCACCATTTTCTGTGGCACATCTGAGTAAAATCACTACAAGTTTTGTATTTGTGTACTTATTTCATGCTTATATTTACCATTTTTCTCTCTAATAGTTTCCCAGAAATAAGTACACTGGGGGTTAGATTCTATGAAATAAATTATTTGTGATATTGTAAATAACACGCTTAGGAGTTTTTCCTATAAAGAGTTCTTTTCAATGTAAATAAAAAGACATTTGCAGGAGATCATCTACCAGCACCTCTGGTTAAATGGAGAAGTTCCACCTGACTGGAAATTGGCTAATACAATGCCCATCTACAAGATCGGTTGGAAGAATGATCCAGTGAACTACAGCCTGTCAGCCTAACCTTGCTCCATGGCAAGGTTACACAAGAGATGGTCCTGAGTGCCATTGTGTGGATGAAACAATCAGTATGGTTTTATAAAAGACAGGTCCTGCTTGACCAGCCTGATCTTCTTCCATGACAAGATGACCTGCTTGATAGATGAGCAGAAAGTTGTGGATGTGGTTTACCTAGACTTCAGTAAAGCATTTGACACCATCTCCCAGTTAGAAAATCTGCATGGGTGGACTCTTTGATGGTTAAAAAACTGCCTGGATGGCCAGTCCCAGAGAGTTGTGGAGAATGGAGCTAAATATAGTTGACCATTGGCTACTAGTGCTGTTCCCCAGGGCTGTTTTGGGGCTGATCATGATTTTTGTCTTTATTGATGATCTGGACATGGGGATCAAGTGCACATTCAGCAAATTTGCAGACACTAAGTTGAATCGGAACATTGGTCTGCTTGAGGGAAGGAAGTCTCTGCAGTGAGACCTGGTCAAACTCAATCAATGGCTTAAGGAAAGCTGATAAATGCAGGAGGCTCAATAAGACAAAGTGCCAGGTCCTGTGCTTGGGTCAGAGCAACTCCATGAAATGCTACAGACTGATGGAGGAGTGGTTTGAGAGTTGTTCATCAGAAAGGGACTTGGGGTGCTGGTTGACAGTTCAATATAAGCCAGCACTGTAGCCAGGTGGCCAGAAAGGTCAGTGTCATCTTGGCCTGTATCAAGAATAGTGTAGTTAGGAGTACTAGGCAAGTGATCATCCACTGTACTTGGCTTTGATTAGGCCACATCTCATGTGCTGCATTTGATTCTGGCTCCTTCACTTTACAAAGGACATTGAGGTGTTGGAGCGTGTCCAACAAAAAGCAGCCAGGCTCATGAAAGGTCTAGAAAACCTGTCTTAGGAGGAGCAGCTGAGCGATGGGCTTGTTTAGTTTCAAGAAGAGGAGGTTTAGAGGGAATCTCATCACTCTCTACAAGTATCTTGCAGAGGGTTGTGAGGAGGTGGGCAGTGGTATTTTCTACCATGATTTGTATCTTCTACCAGATTACCCAGTGAGAGGACCAGATGAAATGGCCTTAAACTGAGACAGGGGAGATTCAGATTAGATATCAGAAAAAAAAAAATTAATCACAATTAGAGTGGTCAGGCATTGGAATAGGTTGCCCAGGGAAGTGGTGGAATCATCATCTCACCACCGCTAGAGGTGTTTAAAAGGAGTCTAGATCTGGTGCTGGGTGATATGTTATAGCGGTTTAGGGGTTATAGTGTCAGTGCTGGGGTGATAATTGAGCTTGATGATCTTGAAGGGTTCTTTCAACCTTGACTACTCTATGAGGCTGTGAAATATGTATGATGTTTTACCTTTTAAACAGCTAAACTGGGTTTACTCTTTGGGGTTTCTTGTGTTTATTTTTTTTACTTCATCTTACTTGACAACAAAAATTAAACTTGTGAAGAGATATTTACATGTAAAGCCAGGTTTGCTCATCATGTTTGTTCATTATTGGTCTGTGTGTGCAAGATTATAGGTTAGCTGAATATTAATGTACACTAATCCTGTCGAAGCTGGGCCTGTTCAGCCTTTAGCAGAGATGACAGCAGAGGGGACCTCATTAATGTGTATAAGTATTTGAAGGAACACTTCCAAGAGAATGGAGGCAGGCTCTTCTATGTGATGACAAGTAATAGGACATAAGCCAATGGGCAGATGCACAGTTCCACAAGAATATGAAGAAGAACTTCTTTACTGTGGAAGTCACTGAGCACTAGAGCAGATTACCCAGAGAGGTTGCGGAGTCTCCCTCACTGGAGATAGTCAAGAAACATCTGGATGCAATCTTGTGCCATGTGGTCTCAGACAGCCCTGCTTGAGCAGAGTCCTTGTACCAGATGACTCACTAGGATTCTTTGCCACCTATCATTTCTGTGATTGCATATTTAAGAGGAAAAGGATGGCTCTTTTCTTATGCTCTTAAACATGTGCTATTAACCCTAGAAAAAGAAGGGACATTGAGGTAGTTTTATTGAACACTTCTTCTTTTCAGCTCTGTTCCTGTTCCATTAAACTTGCAAAATGTCTTCAAATAGCACTGCAGGGCTATTGAATTACATACTGTGAAAATTTATCTGGCAGTCAGTAATGTAAAGGTAGAATGATATTAAGATGCTGTAAGGTATAACTTTCCCTCTTGTGAGATGACAGGGGAGCATTGCAAACATGACGAGGATCAGCAGAAAGATAATTAATTAAGGCATTTTTGCTTATAAAATTTGATAAATAAGGGCCAGGGATAGAATTAAATAACAAAAGTATTTATTTTCACAAAACACTATTTTTTAAGACATGTGGAAAAGGGCCATTCTCCCTTCTGTTTTATTTTATCAATGGTTTCTGTGGTTTCAAAAAAATATAATACAATAGGAAATTTTCTTGGACAATACAATAGTATTTTTTATAAAAAAATGAAATTATTATCACTAGAGACTCTAGCAGAAGTTACTTGTCTCTCTTCCTTCAGGCAAATTCTAGGAATTCATACAATTTGGTGTGTCTTATGGGAGTGATCTGAATGACCTCTATGAATTACATGAAAATAAATATAGCTAACATTTGATTCCTCTTCCTCCTGTGCATTTAGTCTTTATTCAATTAGGCAGTTCCTGGGTATCTTTTAATATTATTTTGTATATGTTGAATAAAAACGTAATCTTTCAACACTTTTCCTGTGTTGATGAATTTCAGAATGTACTTCTGAATTGGAAATATTTTATTTACAATATTTAATGATTTTTCAATGTCCTTGACATACCTACATAGTGTGAGAATAGCAGAAACATATTTATTCAGTTGAAAGAAAAGAACACAGTCCTAAAAGAGCGCTCTAAATTATATAGAGGCTTTCACCACTTGCTAGCATGTTTAAGGTTCATCAACGTCATATTATCCCTTCAGGAATGCAATATTATTGCCCTTAGCTTGTTTTTGAACCAGACTATGTTTTATCTTTCGCATGTCTCTTTATAGTTTCAAGGATTTGGGCTATGTTGAATAATTTACATGCAGTACTCATAAAAGAGGGAGCTGAGGTTTTTACATAGTTATTCAGACAACTACTTGACAAAGACAATTTGTTGGCAGCATTCAGTTTAAATTCAGTGTCAGTTCAGTGTTACCTTTTAAAGTCAAATATGTTGGGATATTTGCAGCCATGGGACAAAAAAGAAAAAAAAGTACAAAATTAATGAAATTTTAAAGGAAAAAAAGAAAAAAAAATCAAAATAAATATTAGACATGTACTGGCATCAATTTCTGTTCATCACTACATATTTAACTTGATTATCCATTCAATTTATTTTTGGGTATCATAAATTGTTCTAAAATTATTGCCTCCTTGCCTCTCCTTTAATTTTTACTGATAATTATGACTCTCTGAGTATGAAAACACATATGCTAATAAAATTTGTTGCAACAATTAGCTATGATATCATGAAGATTTAAAAAACATTGAGACCTATATGTCATCATTTACATGGACAACTCCTCTTGATTACAGGATGTACTTTTCTCTGAAAATATGACAATATTACCAATAAAAATGAAAGACCTTTGTGTTATTTTAAATTCAGTACGTGATAGTATTTCAATTGTTGCAAGTGGATTGTGCTCATTTGCAAGTCACTTTCTCCTCCAGAAAATGTCTCTAGAGTTACTATAACGTATTGTGTCAACAAAGTTAATCATCATATTGTAATTAAATTTATAAAGAGATGTTTAGATTAATTAAATACAATGCGTTATAAATAGATGCCAAGCTTAAGAGTAATTTGTTTTTCCCAGAAGCTTTCTTACAGGTTCAGAACTGTTCACTATTTTCTTTTCTGGACAACCTAGTTATGAATATTTTTCCTAGGAAGCTTAAGATTTAGAATCTTCAAAATTTTGGACCCACTTTTCCAAACTTGAAGTTATAGAGTGAAGAAAAATCATTCCTTCAGGAAGGCTTTCATTGGCATATACTATATTATCACCTTGAGAGACCTGGAGGTAGAGTGTGAAAACACTTTATTTCCAGCAGGCATCATGATGGAGAAACTGCTCTTTCCTGTCACTCAGCAGAGTTAGATGTAAAGAGAAAGTTTTCTATCCCTTCCTTTTATTTTCAGTCCATTATTTCCTCACAGAATTCTGAATAATGTCAAGGGAATGGAAATCAGAAACCAAGGTGTCTTAGTTTTGCAGCGAGTTCTCTGCCCTTCATGATTCACAAAGGAGTATTTCATCTGCTTATTTTTATTTTGCTATCATTAAGTTTAAATTCTTGCCTGTACTCGTGTCAAGGACACCCAATGTAAGCTCACTTCTCTAGGTACTGTTGTTTTAGTATTCCTTCCCTCATGCTTGGAATGGAAGCAACTAGTTCCTCACCTTGAAGCACTCCACTTGCTAGATCCTTATGAAAAAGTGGAGCCATGTACTTCCAAACTATTTCTCATATAAAATCATGATGGGATATACCTTCCCCACAGCAAATAATGTAAAGTAGTTAGTGTAGGTAGGGAAGGCACATTTTTAGGCCCAGATTGTTTGAGGAAGTAAAGGGGAAATTGGTACATGGAAAAAACAGGCAGCCACAAATAACAGGTGTGCATTATCCCTGAGAATGGTTCAGGGATTTTCTGAACAATGACATTTAGCTTGTGACTACCAAATTGTCTCACGTAGAACTGATGTTTAGTACAAAAGCTGGCTATTTTGAGTATGAGATGGGCAAAATCTTAAACAACAAATGAATTTTGAAGTAAAAAACCTGATGTATGAAACAAAACAAAAGTTGCATCACTTATCATCTTTTTTTCATTCTACTACAGTATAAAACTAGTATTGTTCTAGTGTATTAGTATAATACTAATCTGCTATGGAGAAAGGAGAGGAAGAAAGAAATATAAATATGGACATAAAGGAACATTGATAAAAGTGAAGAAAAGGTGGTCTTCAGAGCTCACCAAGAAGAAAGAAGACAAAATATTTTGTTTGTTTATCTGGGGGTTTTTTTGTAGACCTTTCTGTTTTTCTTTCATTCCCTTTTTTCAGGAAAGCTATTAGTTTCTTTAATACAACTGTGTAAAGTAAAAAATACTGCTGGTCTTTTTAGGAGGAATAAAAAATAAAATAAATTCTAGAAGAGGGAGAAATATAAACATTATAAGGGACTGTATTTAGTGCCTTCCATAGGTAAATATTAAATAGGTACAAAATATCAAATATCTATATTCTATTAATTTTTACTTACATTGTCTCATACATTTTGCTTTAATCATGATGGAGTAACAAGGAAGAAATGCACTTTATTATAGAAAATTCTGCCATCTGGACATCATACAGACCTATGATTTTAATTGCCAAGAAACTGCAGTTAAGATGCAAACGAAAAAAAATTCAGATCTCAGAGAATGTTCTAGATTCTACAAAGAAGTAAATAGACATATAAAATAAATTCATACTAGAGTTTTCTGTTAAGTTGATCTTGCTTCTGGACTGTCACTGATATGGGTTTAAAATCATTTGAGCATGTAGGCATTTGCAATACAGTTTTTTATCTACCTTGATGCTAAGAGGTTTTTCTACAAGGCCTTTAAATTTTTGTTTTGAGAGAATAAGCAATTTTAGCTGTAAGGAAGATAAGTTCTACTGGCAATTATTTTGTCTGTCCCTGAACAGAGTTCTTTAATTTTGCTTTTCTCTAGAGACTTTACAGTGGAAAAATCCCTTTATTTCACCAAAATAAAAGATATCTATTTTTAGATGGATAAGAAGAGACAGAGATGAAATATTAATAGTATTTTTTCCATGTTTCCTAGTCTGTATTCTTGATTTTTAAGTAAAAAAACTCAGGAACTAAAAAAACAAAAAAAAAGTTATATGTGGAATTGATGTATGTGAGTTTTGCAGTTGCATTAGTTTACAAGTAAGCTGTTTTATTGCAACAGCCCACAGTAAATTATCTTTTAGAAATTAATTATTAGTTTTCATTGTTCTTTGGACTGGAAAGTGGACCTTTAACCTAGATTTAATCAGAAGGGGGAAAGACTTTGTAGGATTTGTGATCATTCACCTAAAGAAAACAGGTTACAGACAATGCAAAAATTAAATTTGCCTTTGACATTTATTTGCAGAAAGGAGATTGTTCTTCTGTGCTACTTCAGCATGATTAAAGCAAAATTTAAGCGACCATGAAAGTGAAAATTAATAGAATGTATATATTTTTTATTTTGTACATATTTAATGTTTACCTATGGAATGCATTTATTACAGTCCATAATAATGTTTATATTTCTCCGTCTTCTGGAATTTATTTTCACTTTCTGTGAAAACGATGTGCTTTCACAGAAGCTTGTATCTTATAATGCCATAACGGAGACACAATGATCTTTTTTGTCCTTTGTCACATGTGTTTATCAACATACTTGTTACTGTCAATTGTGTTTTCATTGTTCCCTGTCTCATTCTCATTTTTCTGATCATCTGGTATTGACTCCTGATTCCTTGGCTAACATTCCAGTTTTATTGAACCTTGTCCAGTTGAGTGCAACATACTTAGTCCTCTTTCTGGCAGACACCCAAAAGCCTCATTACTTTTCTGATGATGTATTCTGATCCTAAAAAGATAATTGTATGCCTTCTAGTCATTGAATTTTGTTATCTGGATATGGCTTCTTTCTTATCTCTACCTCTTAGTTTAGTTCTTAGATGAATGTCTGCATCCAAAAATGTTATTTTACCTTGTTATCAAGTTATTCTATGAAACTGCATTTTTATAATACAAGGTTCCTCTTTTGGTATGCTCTTTATTACTGTAATGATTTTGCATTTGAATAACAGCTTTGTTAAAAAGAATAAAGGTTTTAGCATCTGTATATCAAAAACCATTAAAAATAAATACAGAGGGAGGCAGTGATGCTGCTGATTTGTGGAAGTCACCTTTTTTTTTTTTGCCTCTGCTGTTAGAGACTACAACATATCAAATATTTTACTACACTTTTCAGTGTCCTTCTATTTCTCATCTATGTGACTATGTAAGACAGTTATTTTCTTAAGTTCTTTTCACACCCATTGCTCTTAAAAGCAACTGTTGCTTCTTCAGCTACCTTCTCTGCTTTTCTGCTGGTGTCTCAATACAAAATAAGAAAACCAGGTGTTACATTTTTTGAATTTGCCAACACCACATGCAATAACAGTGACAGAATGAATTAAAAAGACAGGTAATCTTTTTCTATTAGACAAGGTCAAATCTACAAACTGACCCCAGCATCCAGGAAAATGTGAAAGAAACTCCATGTCCTCCATTCTACTCTGCAGTTTTGCTCGTGTCATGATTACTTTATATGATGTTATTGTTCCACTCTCTGATACTAATTTTGGTTAGATGGTAAGTAGTTTGACAGTCTTTCTGCTTTCTAAGCATCCCCGAAATACATTGGTTGTCACTTCACTTTTCACAGTATAAGGCTTTCTCTGCCGTTAATAGAATTCCTCCCATCAGGCCTGGCTTGATCATTCTCACATGATCGATACTGGTCTTATGCAATGCAATCATACTATGGATCAATACTAAACCTGGTCTTTTTGGTTGGTTGGTTGGTTGGTTGGTTGGTTGGTTGGTTGGTTGGTTGGTTGGTTGGTTGGCTGGCTGGTGGGGTTATTTTTGAGCCATGTGTTTCTTTGGTACATATAATTTCCATCAAATGAATGAAAGTAAATAATCTTTTGGTAGACTATAACCGAGTGTGATTCTTTCTCAGTTTCAGTACTAAAAATACTTGCAATTTACTGTGAACATAATATTTATCAATAAATCAGAAAAAAAATCCATGCTCAGATGCTGTACTGGGTCAGGCTGGAATGGGGGCAACATTCTTCATAAAAGCCCATGTGGTGCTTGATTTGCTTTTGTGGCTAAAACAGTGTTGCTCCCACAGCAGTTAAAATTTTGACTACTGCTGAACAGTGTTTGTGCACCAACATAGCCTCCTCCCTGTTCCCCCTACCACTGGAGAGTAGGAGGAGCATGAACAAGTGTTTATGAGGGGACAGGACAGATGTGAGGAGGCAGAACAGCTGTCCCAAACTGACCCCACGCCTATTCCATACCATATGATGTACTGCTGAACAATAAAAAAATCAAAGAAAGGAGGAGTAAGGGGGCACATTTGTAGTTATGGCATTTGTCTTCCCAAGCAATGGTTGATTATAAATGTTGAAGCCTTGCTTCCCAGGAAGTGACTGGACGTCCGTAGTGAATGTTTTTTGCTTTGCTTGCATGAATGGCTTTTGCTTTCCCTGATCTTTTTTTCAATCCATAAACCTTCTTCTCTTCCTTCTCATTTCTCCCCATTTGACAGAAGAGGGAAGAGATCATGACTTAGTGTGAGTTTTGGTTGCTGGCCAAGATGAACCTACCACAATCATTTATCTTAACCTACTTGCTCTTGAAATAGGTTTAGAAATATGGAGAGATATTTCCAAGACTTTTTATAGGAGATTAAAAAATATTTTTCATCCCTATTTTTTATCTCTGGTGCAAGTAATGAACTAAATAAAGACCTAAAAAAGACACAACTCAACTTGCATGCTCCCTGGCTAAAATGTTGGTTTGTACTAGGTTGAAATGGGGGTGGAATCGTGAGGTGAGAGATGGTGTGGTGTTCTTTCTGTACCTCAGTAAGATCTGACAACAAATGACTTCATGGTGGAGGGAGTTTCAAACACTTGGGAGCTGCTTTCTCACCAGTATGAGGGTTTAGTGCACTGTAGGAAGTGACAGGATTGCACATGTGTCCAGACCATGTACATCTCCCACAGAATTGTGCAGTCAGGGTACTTGCACTTGTGGATGGTGGGGGGGTCAACTAGTAACACATCTGGTCACCTGGGGACCTGTGCCCATAACTCCCTCTGTGAATGAGGAGAGGGATTAGACTGTTGGCTGTTTCTTGAACTTTCTAAGGGGCTAACATGTTGGTTTATATCTTGCATTAATGATCCTGATCCTGATGTGTAATTCACTCACTGCTGGTTAATAACATCATTAATAAATCAATGAATCACACTGTGATTTCATTTAAACTACATATTTTCTCTATGACAATTCCCTACAGAAAGCTCTCAGATATGGGTACAAAGTTTTCATGAGTTTCTTTGTTTTGCTCTGCTTTTTGCATATTGTATTTTAGTTAGTTCGTCTCTTTAACATTTCTTCTTCTTCTGTATTGCATCCTTTATCTTGAACCAAAGGATCCAATCAGACATTTGTTGTGGTGAACTATATCCGATGTTTACACGGGGTTCTTTAGTTGCACTGAATTTATATAATGGTTGCACTAAGTAGCTGTATTCTTTCCCCACACTACCCATGGTGGCGGGTCCCATCTCCCCCCCCCATCCCTGAAAGGTAGTCCCTTCCCGCTGTCCCATTGGCCAGGGGTCTCTTCCTAGTGTCCCCCTGCTCCCCAGGGACAAAATCCTCATGGGACACGTGGCTAGACCTCTTTTCCTTCTGCTGCTGGGCGAGCAAGCTGATCCCTTCCCTTCCCCCACGTTCTGCCTAGCAATGAACTTGGATTAAACAGAATTCAGCAGAAAGATGTGAGCGTCCTTTTGTTCCTCATCCTTGTAATGACCCTTCTAAGCCGAGGGGTTTTTGGATATAGCCCCCGAGACTTATTAGCGACAGTTACAGACATTGGATAGTACAAAATTTATAAAATTTATACATTATGCGAGCAAATAAACTATGAAAAAACCCTCATGTGTTTGTCCTTCTTTTCCAAGAAGGTGTGAGACTACCTGTCAGATACCACCTACTAAACTTAGAGAGTTTGTTTTACTGATGCTGGTTCTTAATAACAATGGTGGGTACTTCTCTTTCTTCCACTGTGAACAAAATTATAACATAATGATGCCTAACTCCTTCAATGCCCCAAATAAGACATATTTTTCCTGGTGAGCAGTCTGTTTACTTCTGTCATAATCTGGAGGTTATAATTGCTATCTTTGTCATATAATGCAGTGTGGTGAGCTGACTAAGTATAAGCAGGTGGGGTGGGTTAAACTGTTAGTGTAACAGCTACTGAAAAAATTCTCTCTCAATTAATGGACATATGCGTAGTAGAATTTTGTGCATGCTTTGAGAACTACTACTTATCAAACTAGGTTGTAATAAGAAAGAACACAAAAGATACCCAAGAAAAAGGCAGAAAAGCATAAGTATTACATCCAGGCAGAATCCACTACTGAAGGTGACAATACAAGCTGTATTTCCACCTATGGCTATGTCTGCTCACTTCATGAACCAATTGGTGTTGCCAGATGAGATGTTGATGTTGCAGAAGATAGTGAGAGTAGTAGTCAAAGTGGTACAGTTTTCCTTTCCACTTCAGTTATCCCAAATATTTTATTTTTCTTTGCATCAATCTTTGAAGGAACAAAATAGATTAAGAATTTGCCTCTTGTCATTATTTTATCCCTCATTTAGGCTTCCTTCTCTATGGATTTGTTTTGGTCCATTGATTTCCAATTCTTTTCTCTTTTGCTAGTAAAAGATGATCATAATGCAGTCCTCTGTGATGCTAGTGAATTTTTTTTGTGTGAAAGAATGCAGACATTTTGTCCTTCATTTCAGAAAGGAGTTAATATAAAGGGATGAAATTTGCCAAAGTCTTAAAAGTACAAGCCATGGTTCAAACAGTTCATAAGCAACTTAGTCATATTTCAAAATGTTTCACACAGTAATTAAATTTGAGGGGATCTGTCATATACTAAGCATATTTCATAGAATCACAGAATATTCTGAGTTGGAAGGGACCTTGTCTGACACTATTTTAATTGCTGAAGATTAATGGACACAATCCTGTATTAAAAAGGGGGAGAATATTGCAACGTGCTGATGAATGGCCTAATGACTTTTTTCCTTTTTTTTTGTATTTGCAAAGATTTTGGTTGTGTTCATCTTTTCCTCTTTTGTGATTGATTCATACTGGAAAAAGAACCAGTCATTAATACGTTTCACAGCCTATCTCTTCTGTCTGACTCTTAGGTGATGTATGAGTACATTTGTCGAAGAAAAGTAAATTATTGCAGTGAAGATTTTCTTTAATGTTTCAAATATCTTGTGATTGGGTAATGCCAATTGACAGCAAGGCCCAGATTTGTAAGGTTAGATCTTCTGTCTGCTAGCTTGGCATTTTGCAAAATGTGATATAATGTTTTCTACTTTTCTCTCTTAGTCATCTAGTATGATATTTGCAAATTGCTAAATGACTTAAAAGTAATTAAAATGTAAATTGAGAGAAGTACTATCTCTTATGGGGAAAACCAGATGACTACAGGGTAAGTGGGAGGTTTATTGTCTATAGAGCTGTGATTTTTAAGAACTTTTATCAGTCAGCTCTTCTGGATAGAATAAGTTTTGCGATCAGCAGGGATGGCACTAAACACATCAAGGTGATAAAAGTCACTTAGGGAAATAAACTCCATGAGTTAATTCAGTTATAGTCCATATGTATCAACTTCTGCATTAAAATTATAATACACATAATTTTCAGTTTGGTAATTTCATGGTTTATGTGATTCATATTTGAATTTGTCTGAGGTTAGTCTACTAAACTGTAAAAAATTTTGTGCCAAGTTTAAAAGTGATTACAGAATAACTATAGTGCATTGCTTATCTCTTTAAAAATTAAAAGGACACATTAAAAAAAAAAAAAACAAACCTGCCAGAATGCCTGCCTACAACTCTAAATGCCCTAAAATAATTAGACAGTTTTAGGCTATGCCTACATGAGAGAGTATAGTTGCACAAAAGGAGTGGATGAGTAGGGTGCAATGGTTGGCATTTAAGCCTTGGGAGGACTTACTATGGACCACACAAGGTATGATTCAGTGGGACTCCTCCAGCCAACAAGCTGAATGCAGAAACCGTGATCCTATGGTGCCTCTTCTGACAAAGAAGTAATCAGGAGATTCATAGCAAAACCACAATGAGATCTGAGCTAAAGACCTCTTGCAGCAACACCCTTCAGGTCCTAGTAACCCCATGGCTACAAAAAAATTTTTTAGCCAGTTGCACAGGTTTCTAGGGCCTAGAGAGCCTTTTCTCAGGCTTTATAACTAGCAGATATTTCTCAAGCTGTACTAGAAAACCTGAAAGTACAGCCAGAGAACAGACAAAGATGCTGGATGTCCCTGAAAACCTTAGAGACCCTGTCAGGTACTACCCCAATATATGAAAGATTTTATCCAGCATATAAGACCATTGTCCTTGTATGTTTTTTGCAAAATCTGCTTGATTTTATAGCTATCATTAGGAGTTTGGAGAGTGAAGGCATTGAAAATACTGCCAAATTTTTAATTGTGTTCATTCCACTGTTCGGTCTTCAGCTTTGCAAAACTCCCAAGAGTCAGCCATAATTTAGAAAATGTTGGCTGGCATATGCTTGCTATTAAGTACAAGTGGATGCTAGTAAAATTACCTATATATCTGTTAGACACGCATTTAAGGATCTTTCTAATTTGGAAATTCAGGGTGCTTAGAATAATTTTTATGGAAATAAAATATAGTGACACTTGTCTCGTTTTATAAGCATTTACAAGAGCTTTTCTGAATTAGTGCTTTCAAATATATTGTAACTCTGTTAATATAAAAGTTAAACTTTCCTTACGATTAATATGACATTTTTAGCAATCAAATGACCAGTTTTTTGATAAGACTATAATTTAGATATGTGTCCTTTTCTGTCTGAGAATAACAGAATTTGTGTTTGGATAGCTCACCTACACAGTTCACCTTAATGAGTGTTAAACATTGAGAGAGGATAACTGCAACATTGCATGGCATTTTTTCTCATCAAAGCAATAGATGAATTAATTATTTTTCTGAGACTTGAGAGATGAAAGTGACTTCATATTTGATTATTCTTAAAATAGTTTGAGACAAATCAATAGACTTAAGCAATGAACATCAGTCTAATAAAGTATGTGAGTGTGTGCGTCTCTGTGCAAGTAAATACCCTGGAAATAAAAATAAATATTCAAAATACAGCTATTGCCAACAGTTATTATCCAGTTGCCTAAAGTATGAAATTCTCAAAAAATTATGCATGTATTCAGCTCTTCATTGTTTTGCTTAAACCAGCTCATGACAGAATTTTAAATAACTAAAGGCAATTTTCTGAAATGGCGGTCTGGGAGGTGAGGTGAGAGTAAGGGCAGTGCACATATAACAAGTTAGCACATATTTCCAGGTTTTCTTTCACAACATAATAATAGTAATTTATACCAAACAGAATGAGTTTTAATTGAACATCTTTCAAGCTGCAGTACATGGAGTAGTTTGGATTAATGTTAGCAAATGCAGAGAGCTAATGCTCAGTTTCAGAGCATGCAGTAACTGTGTTTTATCAACATGCCAGACTGGAGCTTACAGCATATTAACATGAATATTTACATATTCATTTACACTGTTACTGTGCAGATTCTACAATGTCACATCGGCACTACATGGTGAGAAAATGCAAAAGCAAGTCAACATTATGGCTGTTTATAATCTCCAATATTTTTCCAATTGTCTTTATTTACAGATGGCTTCTTAGGCCAACAGTTTGCACAATAACTAATCAAACTAATTTGGTGCTGGCTCAGAATGTAATGCTTTGATTAGAAAGTTTACTTTCAGATCTATATTTCCCATATATAAGCTAAATTGTAGTATAATTTGTAATTACTTGTTTATCCATGCAGTTCATGTTGGCAGAATTATGGATGAATACTCTAGAGAGAGAAGAAAAAAGACTTGGGTTCAGTACTTGGAATTTTGGAGTTATTCACTCCCACGGAAGTACTGAAACCACAGATATATGAATGGCAAGATTCTTATTCCACAGATGTAGCCTATAACTAAGCCAAGCATATTTATTCCAGTTCAATTATAAAAGCAGCAGCCTCTGTTTATTGTCATTGGGTCCCCATTTTTGTTCAAGGAAATAATCTGTTTCAAGATCCATGTCATACTTAGACATTTTGCTTGCTAAGAAGGGAATTTTGTGATTTATTTAAATAATGTGTCAATTCCATCCTTTGATTTTCTGTTTAGTCAGCACATATTGAAATGTGGTGCCATTCTTACACTTATTTAAAAGGACAGAGAAGGTACATACACATACATATGTGCATGGTTATTTACGGTTGTACATATATATATATATATGTATATATTTCATAGAGTGTATCAAGAAAAGAAAAGGCAAAAGATCAGTATAATAACCTACAAACAAATATTCTAATTTGAGTTGCAACATGCAACAGGCAAGACTCCTTGATCTTGAGAAGTGCAATGCATGGGAAAGCAATATATGCTCATGCTCTGTTAGGTAAAGCACAACATATTCTGTTGAGTGGAAGCAATGGCTCAGGACTGTGATTTGTCTCCTTTTCACCCTGTCAGAGAGTTTCCTGCTTTCTTTTTTGTATAAATCATGACACAAGAATATTTCCAATGGATGCCCTCCTACTAATGAATAAAATGTAAAAGAAGGCACAAATGTCATTAGTGTTGATAAATCTGCATTTGAGTGGACAAACATAATTTGCAGGCTCTCCCAGCACTCATATTATTTTTACAGTATTAAAACCTACTATTATATATCCTTGCTTTACTCTATGATTTAAAGTGAAAATTTCTTGGAAGAATTAATATGTAGTTGCTGTTTTAATGTATTAATTACAGAAGAACCAAATGCCTTTCTTTCAGGCTATGACTCCTGCTTTTATTTCTTTCAAGTGCAGAATATTAAGAACAGAAAACATTGCTGTTAATCCTCTTCTGATTTTAAAATGTATGTGACAGTGAACACAATTAATCCATTTTCTCATTACTTTTCCTAAGAAAATATGCACAGGCATGAACAAGAAACAGCCTTGACTTGATAAAATAATATTTCAAACTCAGTTTATAAAAGTTTAAAATAATGATTCAGAATTTTAAAAAATCTATCAAGTGGCTTAAATTTTTCGTGCCTCTGTAGCTTTCTTCTTAATATACCATTAGAGTGTCTGTCAGATTAAAAAAGGCAAATATACATGTCTGATTAATTCATGTTTATTTTGATCACATCATGTTACCTCATAGCAGAATAACATAACACAAAGTGACAGAAATGCAGCTTAATCTTAAACTATGCTATTCACTTACAGTCAGAAGTATGAACTTTTAGAATGAAAATCAAATTAATTCAAATTTCATCATCCCCTTCTCTTCATCGCTCTTCTCTTCTTTTTTCAAAGGTAAATACAAATCTTCTGATGTTATTTGGAAAAAAATTCATGAGAGAACCAAGTCACCCTGAAGAAAAGAGGCTGGACAGAAGAAGAACAAGGGAAAATATAGGACATTACATTGCCATTTATCAAAAATCACTTTGTATGCTGCAGAAGGCTTCCTAAAGATGATTATATTAAGAGTGGCTAAGCCTTGCTTTTGCTTTATACTTCCAGTCATTTTTAAAATGTAGAGTTTGATAGCAATGACCATCTGTGGCATTCAAAGCCCATTAATTTTATTACAGTTATAGGTATGTACCAATGACTTAGGGAAGGTGACTGTAGCCCAAGTTAGGAAGACTGGCTTTTCAATTATTTTCAGATGTCTAAAGATGTGCCCTGATTAATTCCACCTTGCTGAAGCAAGTAAGTTTACAATAATCAGGTAACTGAATGTTTCATAATGAAAAGAAATAGCAGCACCTACATGCTGAGCTGTCCCAAGTCAGGACTTGGATATAGTTCTTTACTTAACAAGAAGTGATGTCTCCTGGACAGTAAGACTTATCTCTTGGAGAGGTCAGGTAAGTGTCTAGAGTTAAGTAAACAGATCTAGTACTGTCTCGTGCTTAGGCAATTAAACACTACCAAAACTATCTCAGGACTAGTTTCAATTATCCAGCCAGAAAAAAGCAGGCATGTACATGCCAGCTCCAGGATGCTCCCATTTTTCCAGAGTGGTTTGTAGTCACTTGCAAATTTTTCCTTCCTGTCTGTTTCTATCTTTGTGTGTCACTAAGTCAGAGTTGTAAGAAGAGTATGCAGGTACGCATATTCTTTCCTGTCCTCAATTTGCAGCCGCCAATAATGTTTTGTTTGGTGCTAAGATCAGAAATCGATGGATACCTTCTCACCAAAGAGAAAAGCTATACACAGTGACTATTCTGTGGTATATGAAGTAATGTGTACACTGTACTGCTATTCGGCAAGCATTTCTCCCTGTGAGCCACAGCCTGCATGTGTAACAGAAACAGGCAAAATATCTGCTCTCATAATTTTATCGTGTAATAAATGAGAATACACAATGTGTGTCACACAGATAAAGTTATTGGTTTAGCCACAATCTGATGTTAATTCTGCTGTATAGCACTTTGAAAAGGCATAATAGTGTCTAGGTAATTTTTGTGACATACTGGGCTCCAGATCTGAAGCAATTTCTTTTGATGGTAGTGGGAGCTAGAAAGGTACATTTCTGTATACTGCCTTGAAAATTTAGGGGCAGATGTCATGCAGCAGGGAGAAAACACTGGCCTAAGGAAATTTTTCAATGCTGTGGTGTCAGTGACATATTTAAATATCTGAAGGAACCAGCACAGTCCTTTATTTCTGACATCAATTTGACTAATTTGAATGTCTCACCTTTGCACATCTGCACCTTTCCCTAATAAGCTTTTTACACCCAGATACTGCTTAAAAGTGGGGGGTTTTTCCCTCCCTTGTAATATTTACATCAGGGAATTGTACTGAAATGAATATTTTCTCACAGGCTTTTGATGGCATTGCCTGTCAGGATTCATGCAGGCAGACTCCTTCACTCTTTTTAATTCCTAAATATTAATTACTGTAGACTATTGTCTATTTATTCCAGGAGCTATGATCTCTGTGGGTAACCTAGATATTTCTTAGATTCCATTAACACTCTTTGTGACATTTTTTTAACAATGAATATCAGGTCACTGCTTAAGGATTAATGATTAGCTGGAAGGTACCAAAGTACAATTCATAGCTGAAAACTATTAACTCCAGGTTCTTTTGCAAAAGAAAGTAATTCCTTTTCCTCCAAAACAATATTCAAGGCCTCAAAACCACAACAGAAGCTTGAGAGACAAAGCCAGTAAGTTTAAAATATTGATTGATATACAGCACTTAAATTTGAAAAATTATAAAGAACTCATGCACTGTATACAAGTTTGACTAACATTCCATCCATCTTAAAAGGTCTCTCTAATATTAGTTATTAATTCCTTTGCAACAGGTGTACATTAAGTGTACACTTTATGCATAAACATCTGGAAAATAGTGGGTAGAAATAAAGTAAAAAACAGCTGCTGTAAAAGAAACACAATGGAAGAAACATAATTTTTGTTTACAATTTGTGTTTCCTTTTTTTGTTTTCTTTGCAGCAATATTCATGGGAACATCAGAATGTTGAAAACCCACTCTGATAACACTTTAATGGGAAAAACCCTAGTCAGTTGAAAGGTAAGTATTCTGCTACTCTTACACACCAAA
>VXBU01005575.1:45439-73627 GCA_013400315.1 Bombycilla garrulus
CAGGTGAAATTAGGTATCAGTATTTACCAAATTACTATCCACTAACTGAGCAGAAGATGTAGAAATGTATATGTTTGCCAATACAATGAACCAGGTCATACCAGGCCATTTTATGTAGGAGATAGCTCTAATAGCCTGTAAATAGGCAGTTATCAAATCAAGCTTAACTACACACTCAGATTATTCTGTCATGGAAGATCTGTGAGGCTGATGAAGTTGGACATCTATGGTTACTTTAACCATCACTTGTTTTTGTCCTTGTGTAGTATAGACATCATTAGGTTTAGTTTTTAAAATAATAAATTCTAAAAAACAAATCCATTGCAATATATATCTGTATATATAGTGCCAAAATATGATTCATAATATCTGCTGTGAGTAGCTCTTCCTGGATAAGCAGCATGGGGGGCACTAGGAAAGTAAGACAATCCAAACATGTGACAAAAACTCCTATGATCCCTCAGTGACAAGCAAACAGACAGGTAGGCAGGACTCAAGGGTATTAGCAAGAAAGATGTTTGTCATAGGCCCCAAGTTGTAAACCAAGAGACTGGCTGGAGGAAAGACAGTCCTTTAAGGACAGAAAAAACTGGAAGGTTGCTTTTTGTATACATTTTTATCACCCACCTTAGCAAGTCTGTTCCACTAAAAAAAAAAGCCTCAGTTATGATTTTGACTTTTATGAAAGCTTCTCTTTAGAGTGTGTAAGCTTTTCATGTGGCTTCTGTTATATTTGCTTTAAGCAATGTTAGACTTACCTAGAAGCTCTGGCTGACTCAAGGTCTTATCAGAGGTGCATTTAACACGTCTTTTCCAATTCAAAAAAAAGCCACTTGGACATATTTTCCTGATTTATATGTTATGATTTTATAGACATGGATTTGCCTCACCAAGTTATGATGAACTGCCTTAGTTTAAAGAAAAAATAAAGTGCAGTTGGAAGATATTGAAATAGTTATTTATGAAAAAATACAACTGATCCTCTGACGTTTCGTCAAACTTTGCTGAAAAGAAGAAAATTTGAAAATCAAAATATTTAACTCCAAATGAACTACTTCTTTATTCACTTCAAAGAAAGTGTTCAAGACTATATGTACACATATCAAAAATTGAAGAAAAACTGATCTTTTGTCGGAGCTTGATCAGCTGTTTGGTGCCAAATGCTGAGTTTTTGATTTTTGGCTACGGAACTTGCAAGTCAGTGTCTCAGCTGTAAGAAGTAAGTATTCACACTTTTATATAAATATGCGGCTACTTGGAAATAGCTCTTGTTTAATTTTGCTGAATGTTGGGTTTCTCTTGAAAAAACATAGGTCAGAAATAATAGACTCTGAAATGCCTCGTTATACATCTGATTTTCCTAATTTTCCAGATTTCCAGAAAAAGGCATTTTTACTCTCATTATTTGTACCTAGTCACAAGGAAAACAGGCAAAGAAGATTGTACTGGAATCCTGATTTCATGCACACAGCTAATATTTTTTTCTTCTTAGAGATTTCAGAAGCAGACTATTTATTTTATTTCAGATGGGTTTTAGTCATTTGTCAGAGTCCAAAATATTAACTTGGGAACATTTTTTCAAATACATGTAAATGCAATTTNNTTTTTAAGAGCATTTGACTTTCCCCAAAGTTTTCTTAACTGGAAATCATTGGTTTAATATTCTACTCCAATGAAGTAATCTAAAAAATTTACCCTTAGGATTATCACTCCCATTGTCTTCCTTTAAAATGGGAAAACATTTAAAGTTTTTTAAAGTTAAATATATTTTAGAGTTTTCTCCATTCCCATTGGCATTGTGTCTCTCATATTTCCTTCTCTTCCAGCAGAGTCAATGTCCTCTCTAAGGCTACTACGAGAGGCTCAGAATTAAATAGTATGATTCAGTAAAGCTTAAGCCACGTACTGGGAGCTATTTTTGTCCTCAATATGGTAGAGTGGATTTGACCTCACTGCATTTTTGTGAACAAATTTATACCATCTGACCAAGAACCCTGCTCATAAACTATTGTCATGATTTCAGAGTTTTGTGCAATTAAGATGGGAGTCGATAGCCATAATGGTAGCATACAGCCCTGAAATGACTTAAAAAAATGAATGCGCTCTATCAGTGAAACAGAAACGAATTAATTATGGTTTCTGGTTTGCTACAGAAGGTGTGAATAACTGTATTGATGCCAAACCTACTGGTCTGTATTTACATAGTATACCTGAAGACTACTTGCCACAGTAGACACATGCAAAATTAAAGGGCTTGGGGACAGCTTCAATCACAGAAGAATAGTTCTCGCTACCAGATAATAATTTTAATGGGTAACTTTATATGAAAAGCAACACTCAGGTTTCCAACTCACTGCGAATCAAGTGACATACTGCATAAAATAAATATGCAATGGAGATAAAAAGTATGTTTAACTTTATGTGGGCATGTATGGCTCATTGAATGCTTTCACACTTTTCATGTGATTTCTTTGAAAAAGCTATGAAATAAAGAGTACTAGGGAAAACCTTTTTATAATAAAGTGTAAAAGAATTGCTGATGGATAGTAACTGACAACCAGATACTAAAATGAAACTTAAAACTGATTTCAACATAAAAATAACCAAAAAAAGACATATATGTCTTTACTGAAGAAAAACAGTAAGATTCCCTAGTGCAACTATAAGTCATAAATAAAATAAGTTTATTAATCTTACATAGCAAAGATATGAATGAGTAAAGCTATTATTGTACCAATCATTTTCTCCCTAATATTACATCAATATCAAGGTGACTTTATTCAGGAAAATCTAGCTTAATATTTTACCTACGACTAAGAAATGGACACAGAATCTTGAACACTTTATGTACCAAAACGAACTGCATATTATTTTTCTGACTTAAATGAACATAAAAGCACATCTTTCCTCTTAAACCACTTTTTAGTGTAATACTCTTTAACACTTCCCTAGAAAATTGCTTTCAGGTTGCAGTCACAGCACTGTTGGTTTTTTAACCATGATGCTTTCTGTGGGTAGTGTGATAAGACATCTTTACAGTCTCACAAACAGCAGGTGTAAAGACAATTTATGATGTGGGAAATTTGGAAATTTTTAATAACAAAAATGTTTGATTTGTTCACTCCTAATATTAAACCAATACATTCTAAAATCAGAATCTGATTCACTACAGCATAACCAATGCTCCTCACATTAGGGGCTACTCTCACTATTCTAGTATCTACCCTTTTGTGTTTGTTTGTTTCTTAATATATATAAAATATATTTCTTAGTGTATATATGTATATATATACCCCTTGTTTGTTTCTGAGAACAAATCATACTCATTAATGCTTCCACTGCTCTTTGCATCTTGACAATTCTTGTTTTTATGTTTGTACAGGCCAAAAGAGAAGCCTTTTTGGTATGTTTGAAGTAATTTTTTAATGCTATTCTTGAAAAAGTAGCACATCATTTTCAGAAAGCATTCAGTGTCTGGTGAATGCAGCAGAAGAAACTTTGACTTTGTGATTTTAAATGTTTTACTGTATATTTTTGATGCTATCTTATAATGCTTTTATTTAGGATAAGATTTGGTATTTCAGCTATTTCAGTTCACCTGTTCTCTTTGTTCCCACACACTCCCCAGAGATCAATTCAAATACTTTGTTGAAGAGAATAATGCTTTTACTTTGATTAAGTGCTCACATTTATATATAGATTTTTTATTTAAGGTGAAATTTTCTTGGTTGCAGAATACTTCCTTAACAGCTCAAGCTTTCCTCTCAGAAAATCTTTAGATCTTGAGACTGCACGATCTTCTCGTAAAAATGTATTCTCATTTTCTATTACAACAGTTGCTTTAATCCTTGGTATTTAAAAGAAAATCTTGAATGAGTACCAGCACAGAAGTGACACATCCAAGGAAAGGGCTTTTTTACTGAACTGCCTGTATCTTTTGAATTAGAATTTTTTAGTATTTGACTGATTTATTGCATAAATTCAAATTATTTGTCAATTGTATCTGTAATTCAGATTAAATTTTTAATTTTAAGAATGGGTAAGCAAGAAAGAATGAAGCATAAGTCACTGAAGTTTGAAAAAAGATTTGATGTCTGAGTGTCCTGGGGCAATCAATTTTTATTTAATCTTTCTTATTTGTATTAATAAGTCTTCAATTAAACAGTAAATATTTCAATTACACTCATAAATTACAGGCTTTACCTCTGGTATTTCCTTTAAACTGATATGGAGATTTTAGGTGTAACAGAAACTACTCAAATATCTTGACATGAGATGTCTAGATGTCTTTTAATAGTCCTTACAGGTTTGTTAGTTGTATTTAGGTCATCAAGTACTTTGAAGTAGAAATACCAGTTTGTTTTAGCTCACTGAAGGAAGAAACGAGCTACCAAAATGGGTAAAAGAACTTCAGAATCATAGAATCACAAAATTTTTTGGGCTGGAAGGGACCATAAAATTAATCTAATTCCTGCCATTACAGGAACACCTTCTACTAGGTCAGATTGCTCAAAGCATCATCCAACATGCCCTTGAACACTTCCTGGGATGGGGCAGCCTTAACTCTCCTGGACAACCAGTTCCAGTGCCTCAACAATTCACAGTAGAGAATTTCTTTCTAATAACTAGTCTAAATCTACCCTCTTTTATTTTAAGGACATAAAGCCTTTTCTTGTCACTACATGCAATTGTAAAATGTCCCTCTCCAGCTTTCCTTGCAGGCCCACTTTAGGAACTGGAAGGCTGCTGTATATATCTTTGACGGAATTATAGAAAATCAGAAATAGAAATACTTTTTTGCTATAGCAGACACCAAACTGAACACAGAGTTAAGTTAAAACTCTAGCTAATATCCACAGATTTCGATGATCTTGGTTTAGACTTCAGGACAATCTTTATGATCTATCTTAAACCAACATAATACTAAGAATATTTAATTTAAGTTGAAATGAAAGCAAGAAAGAATAAATAGAGAGAAACAATATATTTTAAATTATTTTCTATACATACTTTTACCATGCTCACTTTTGTTTAATAATTTCTCTGAATCAGGAAAATAAGTATAACAAAAATTTCTTTTGGAAATTGTCTGAAAGTCTGTCATGGCAACTAGCTATTTAGGAAACACTCCTTATCTGAAGTTCAAATATAGATTATTTCAAGTCCAGAGTAGCACTCGTTAATTACTTGCATAAATATATATTATTGCCTGTTTAGATCAGATTGCAAAGAGTGATGTTTATTATGTAACATTTTACACTAGACTTGTTGACCTGTACACTCATAAGAATTTACAGCAAGGTTTAATTTTTTTTTTTTTGTGTTGTGTTCTAAATAATTTCATTTAAAGCATAAGAATGGAGTTTTTTTCTTCCAGAAACATAGTTTAACTACACATTGCTTTGGAAATATCTAAGACAAGAGAGAAAATATTATTAAAAAGAACTATAATAATGATTCTCACATTTGCCAAATTTTTTTTTCTCTTTAACCCATATTAGCTTCCTAAGCTTGCGGAAGAATGTGAAAATAGAAATACCTAGTTTTGTGTCCTGGATATTATGAAATTGAAGCAGTTTTACATGAACTTTGTGGCATCAGGTGGTGTGGCATCAAAACTTGTCTAGTATTCTACTGTTTTACTTAAGGCTATCTGAGATACCTAATTTTTCTGAATCAAACCAAGCTCCGGGAATAGCATCCTAGATGCAAACAATAGCTGAGAACTTGCCTGAAGTTAAGGACAATTAAAAGTAAGTCCATAATTAACTCTTCATCCAGAATTTGTTACTCTATATAGACAAGAGGTCACTTTACTCACTGCCAGGAAACCTTAAGCCAAATTTCTGCTATAAGTGCAGTTTCATGGTCTGAATATAGTTCCACTGAGACCAACATCTAAGAAATTAGAGAAATGAATTTGACATTCATGTGGCAAGGAGATCTTTCAGCTGTACTGCAAAACACCATTTTAAAGAAGAGAAAAGATAGCAAAAGGCATAGCCTTTGTGCCTCAGGGCACAGGCTCACCCCCATCTGATGATTAGGAAGTGAGTCAGTTAACGCACCATCAGCTATAGAGACTTCTTGCTGTTTCCACTGAAGTGAGTAGGCCTAATTTCTGGTGGGAATAAAATGCTGAACTAGAGAGATCTTTGGTCTGATTTTTTATGGTGGCCCTGGTATTTCATAAAAACCCTTTTCCATTCAGTTCTAAGATAGTTTTAAAGGGTCATTTGTTATCTCTGTCTGCAAACATATAAGGGCATTTGAACCAGTGCAGCTCCAATTCCATCCAGAAGCATTAAACCTTACTAGAGGCTTTTAAAATAATTAATAGTCTAAGTAAGTTCATTATCCTTTAAGATCTATTTTAGCTACACATATTAATATTCTGTTTTTGTTGCAAGGCTATTTAGATACTGCCATTCATTGATAATAAGTCATTTATTCCTCATTAACTGTTAGGATGGATGTAGATACTCATTATAGCAAGACAACAGACTCATTTAACTGCACACAGTACTTGATTATACACATGAACACTGACTGGAATGCAAATTTCCTTCTACATAAGTCTCATCTTGTTTGTTATTCTCACCACGGGATAAAGTATCTTATCTGCTGTACTTTTTTTTTCCTTTTTTAGTATCTGTCTCAAATAGCAAGCAAGAACATAATATAGATTCGTGATAATCTCAATTTGGGTAAATACTGGCACAAGAAATAAAGGTTTCCTCACATAAACAGCTGTTCAGTTTTAAAAATTCTGTGAAATCGTGTCCTTGCTTGACAGTTCTCCTAAAATCAATCCGATCTTGAAATAGATGATATTCATATTTTGAAAATGAAAGGCTTTAACAAACACTCATTACACTAGTCTTGAACACAAGCTTTTTTTTTCTCCTGAAATACCAAAACTCTTTGTCCCAACTACAGAAATCAAAGGCCATACTCTCCCTGTCACATGGAAATAAATTATATTCTCTGTCATCTTCTGCTCTACATTAAGTGTGATAAAAGCGATGATTTCTTTTTCTCTATATATCTGTATTTTCTTTGGTTTCACTTTTTTAGTTTTACTGTTTACATTTATTGAAAATCACTGTTTGTATATGCAGAACTGCAATCGTCCTTCTGTTATTAGTAAGTACCATGGCCCATCTACAGCAGGGGCATTGTAGTAGCCTTTTAGTTATGTAAGAAAATGACTCCTTAGGGACAAACTGAGGCTTTGTGTGATAGGTAGGTCAGACCTACTGCTCTATCTCATGAAAAGAATCATGACTCAGTAAGGTAACTGCATTTTTTTATGCAAACAGTATAAGATAATTTTGTGTTGTTTTCCCATGGCCTTACTCAAAGCTTCCCCACTGTAAATATGTATATGCACACATTTTGCAAGTTACAGGCTCATTCCCAGGTAGTGTACATAGGAACTTTTCTGTACGGTCAAAGATATTTGCTCTTTTTGAAGGTAAATAGGTCTTTTCTTAAACGCAAACAAAGGCTCCATATATTCCTTCTTGAAATACAGAGGATAGGTAACAGAACTGTCCAAAGCAGCTTAAAAACTGGAAAGAGAACAGAGTTACGTTTTAAAGAAGAAAAAACATCATCAAGTCAGTTGCCCCAGTTTTGCTGGTGGAAGGCCTTGCAGAGAAGTTATCAGCTACCTAGGGCAATAGTTCTTCCCCACTCTGAGAAAATTGCATTGGTCTTTGCCACCAACTAACACTTCATATGCAGAAATTCAGTGTTTTAGTTTGGGTAAGGTCATTTTATATTTCTTTCTGCATACTGAGGTGACACCATTACATTTGGCATTGTATGCATACACAGACAATGTGATATCTACATGTGTTGTATTTATATGTAATGTCACATATGCGTCACATGTGCATAATTGTGTAAGACGTATCTGTACATGGAAACTTAAACAAAAAGTTATTAAGCAATTGTATTTTACCTTTTTTTCACCTTCGGGATTTATGTAAGTCCATCCATCTAGATTTTAAGAGAAAAAGTCCCAAATAAACATTCTCAAAAGAAGACTTAGGAAGAAATCTGTGTGGTCAAAGCATAATTTTATCCTGCAGAATAGCTCTGCTGGAAAACGTTTGACTAGTTTTATTGGAAACCTTTGAATAGCAAGGAGACACGACATAGAGTATCTTGCAGGACTAAACTGTTCAAAGGTCTGTGAAAAAAAGCCAGTGCAGAATATGCTGTTTAAAGGAAGTAATACTGAAGTCCCCAAGTGCTCCTATTTTCTACCAGCTGAAACTAGTAGTCCTGATCATATACTCACAAAAGGAAATCATATTAAAGGCTTGTTGTTCCATCAACATTTGGATTTTCTATTCTCTTGCACTTCCTTTCACACCCTTAGAAGTTTTTATTTTCTAATGGCAAAATATGTATTTTGGAAATTCTGCTACTGAGAAAAAGATGTCAAATTAGTACATCTGTGAATAGATAATATAAAAGACTAGAAATATTTTTGAATCAGGCCTTAGAGAGCAAGAAAGAGACAACACTAAAATAAGTCATAGATTCCATGGCCTGAACATATTTTCATACTATGTCATGCTTCCAGAATTATGCAACTGCATCTTTTATTAGGTTAATTCACTTGATTATTTAGATGTTAAAAAAAAAATATATATATAATATTTAAAAATCTTTCTCATAAGTAAATTACTACAAAAGTAATTTATTAAGTGGACCATAGAACTTAAATTCCTGTTATTCCGTGAATCTCCCATAAAATACAGGAAACTATGTTTCATTATCCTAGTAAGCCATACTGAAACTTTCAATAAAGCAAGTGCTATTTATACTTCTCTTTAAAATGCACAGTTTAATTGGCAAAATGTCAAGGCTGATTCAATCAGATTGGTGGCATGATCAGCGACAACATTCCTCAAGTATTCTGATTCACATTAGAAATTGAAGACATATGTTGTGGGAGAAGATGCCTTAACAATGATAATATTGCTCGTTCAGACAGATGGTAAGTTTTTTAGTAAGGAAAATGAGAGCAAGAATATGACAGCTGAATAAAAGTTGAAACCTATTAAAACTGACAAGGTCAAAGATTGCATAGGACAAGAAGGAGGTGGATTTCAAAATAACTGTTAAAAATAATACTTTATAAGAGAAAAGTTTTCTCTCCATAATGATCTTCATCATGAAAAAACATTTGCATTTTTTCCTAGATGTATAACTTACAAAACAGGCACAGTTGGGGGGAAAAAAATAGAGTCCCTGAAATTCATTCAAGGTTTACCTCTTTTCAGTTTTCACATCAATACTGCTTTATGTTCCTGGATTCTTTATTCCGAAGTACTCATTCAAAACCAGACTGTGTAGCCTATATTCACATGAGTGAACATGTAAGTTCCTCTGCTATAGCCAATAAACTTAATTGCTTATTTATAGATTGGCAATATCATATGGGATTCTTTGCTCCTTTCCAGTTCCAGGCAGTGACTTTAAATCTTTGGCCATCATTTCATTCCAACTTCCTTTTATCTTTTTTTTTTTTTCTTTTTTTTTTTTCTTTTTTTAATTTTAGCTGGTAAGTGTTTTTATTTTATCTTCTATTTAAGGTTATATGTCTATAAATCTATACTTGAGTAGGAAGACTTAAATTTGGTGCTAGGCATCAATAGCACTTTTCAAATAATTCAAATAAGAACTAAAAGATATATAAGATCTTGAAATATAAAACATTAAAATTATAACCATTAAGAAAACCCCTCCTCTAAAGGTCAGATGCCAATCACAATTTATAAACTAAACTGCTCAGTCAGTGTTAGATAATCTCATTAAAAAGATACAGAAATAAATATTCTGAGTTGCAATAAAATGGTGTTATTTGTACAAAGACTAGTTTGAACATATCAGTCTTTTTATTTACTTTGCATCATGATACTTTTTCTGCTGACAAGGAAAATCCTCCTCTATCAAACATTAAACAATATTTTATTTATGGCTATGAAGGCTTGAAATTATTAATCCTAAAATCACATTGAATCTTGAAAAAACCTTTGAAAATTAAATTAAATTTAGGATATACTGGTTGTCCAACACTGAGGATCCAAAATGCTATTATTCCAGATTAGACAATATTTTCTTAGAATTGTAATGCTGATCCAGCCTTCTAAACAGGTCCCATTTGTGGTGGCCCCTAATTTTGTTTGTACCTTTAGTTATGGTTGTGCCCTACCTCCCCCCCCCTCCGTTAATTTTCAAATTTGGTTTCTCCCTACAGTTACTCCTCCCCTAGCGCCATCCCCCTTACTGTCTGTTACCCCAACTCCTCCCCTTGTTCCACACCCTTCCCTGTCACTCCCCACATGGACCAATCCCTGATGTGTCCACCCCTCTAGAATTCCCCTAAGCTTCTACACCCCCATTGGCCCATGTGACTCAGGTTTTTCCGCCCCCAGGTGCCATTGGTCCCCCACAGCTTCTGTCATCCCCAGCTTCCGCCCTTTCTCCTCCCCATCTGCTCTCTGACTGGTTGCTGTGTTGTCTCCACCCTCTGTTCTGGGCTAGTATTTGAGGTGCAGTTCTGAGCTGTTCTGCCTCTTTGTTCCCTAGAATCGCTTAGATAAACTCTTCCGTGTTCAACTGCGTCCTGAAGCAAAGCGACCTCCTTTCCTTTCTATCCTCATCTTGTCTCCGGCTTCTTCACCCCTGCAGCAAGCAGGGCCTTACTAGACTTGGTAGCCAGAGCTGCCAATTCACAATCTTCAACCCACTCATCATGTGACCCCTCTGGGGCACCTGGGTTGGTGGCGCGGTTTCCCGAGAGAGTTAGCCACAGCTCCAGAGGGGCCGCGACACCCATTAGTTAATTGATGTTTATGTCAGCCTTTTACTTTCTCCAGTAAATACTTTCTGGGCTATTTCTTTTACCAAATAATCACCAATACTTGATATTATTTTTTTATTAGGTGAGTATCATTAAAAGGACAGAGACAGTTGCAAGATACTGTTGCAACAAGTTGCAAGTTGTAAAGAATTTTCTGCCTAGCACTAAGCAAAATTTCTTTAAAGGTATCTGCTGGATGACGCTTCTGCTTTACTGTGTTTTGTTCAAAAGCCTCTTATAACGGAAATAAAACACATGTACCCACTTGTGGCATAGTCACAGGATTTTAGGACAAATCTATACATCATTGTCTCAACTCTTATTTACAGTTTTGCATGTACAATACTTAGGAGTGCTTAAACTTGAAACAGTTCACCTTCTGAAGTATTTTGTAAAAGAAGGTGACATCCCAGCCCTTTTTAATAGTGTTACCTCTTACCTTTTACAGAAAGGGAAGAGTATGGAGATATATTGTCCAGGCTTACATGGATGCCAGTATCGGAGCAGAATAGAATTGAGAAAGTCTTGAAATCTACTTTGCTATTCAGCACTTTGATGACAGAATCTCATTTCAGATGGTGTGTTAAGGACAGCTGATCTAGCATGTAGGGGTAACCTAAATAGTAAGTCACCTAAAAATATTATTTTCACTTTTATTGGTGATTATAAAAGATCAGAATATGCATTATCTCCCTCAGTCAATCCTAAATTCAACAGAATTCCACATGAGAAAGAACATCCATCTTCTACAAAAGAAAACTTACTTAAAACTATGTAAGGAAAATATTAGGAAACAAAGAAACTTCTGAGAAATTTCTGTTTGACTTTTGAAAGTATTTATGTGAGAGAGAATGATAAGCATACATTTTTACTGCCTTTCTTTAAACTTTGGGGGTTATGTATTCTGTAGTATGTAACAGTCCCATGCCAGAATCCTTCTGTAATAAATTCTTGTTACAAAAGGAATTATATGCTTTTTTCACTCTAGTCATTGAATGATTACAGTGTGTAATATAGATGGGATTTCAGAGTGCATTACTGGACTTCATCATAGCAAATAAAGGATTTTCTGCTGGAGTAAAAGTATTTTTATGGTGTGGATGAAGCTTTCTTTTTCTTTTAAGATAACATCAAGCTTCCATCCCTCAGGATTGATGTGGGTTTTTTAAAAGCATAATTCCTTCTGATCCAATTGTGAGTTCCAACTGTATTAAGACTGAGGGCTGGAAGTCTGCCACATCTATCTAGAATTTTAATTAGCTAAAATTATGTGCTTAGACTTAAGCAAAGACTTAAACTCTTGTTCAGTCAGGATCAATTTCAGTACCTTGGCAGAAACTCAAAAAATAAAGCCAAAAGAAATTAACAAAAGAAGGGCCTTTTTAAGGTAATGACTTCACCTATGACTTCAGTGAGTGTACAGTCAAGCCCAATACCTGATGAAGAAGTTTAATTTAAACACAGAATCAAATTTATGTGGTTTCTTAGACAGCAGTGTGAGATGAAGCTTTGTTCTACCTAAAAGAGTTCCAGGCACTTCATGATATTAGAGCAACTAATTCCTCTTCAAAGTTTTAAAAATATCCAGGGGTTTATGGTTTTTAACTGCAAATAGATCAAAACAGAAAATCTATTAAATTTGAACTGTAACTTGTAAAGTTGTTTGCTACCTAGGAACAAATAAAAATTTCATAGATAATTAATTTCTTCTCCAAATACACTTGACAGAATATCTTTCCTAATAACCAAATAGGGCAATTATTTTTTAGTATTTTAAAATTGTTTCAGATTTTCTATTTCTTTATCAGAATAAAATTAAATATTACTTATATGCTGGCTTAAACAATAGACTTGCTTCTATAGTCAAGCAAAACTGAGTTCATGAAGAAAGCAGTCACTAACTGGAATTGAAACATTATGATGAGTATTTAAGCTGCAAGACAAAAAATTCAACGATATATCTAACAAAATGGAGAAAAAACCTTTTGCAAAATGGAAAAAAAACTCATTTCTCTGGTCTTTTCTTTTTGGATCTCCATTTTTAATAAGTGCTGTTTTTATCTTCCTTATATAAATTTAAGACCAAATCTTCTATCTACATTTCTTTGTTGCCCATCCAGAACTTTTCAGTATCTTCCTCAGTTTCTAGATCCTCTAAGATCTTTATTTGATAACTTAAAACATTAAATTTTTGCAAGTCTTCTTTACGTTAGTTTAGCCACAGCACATCATAGCCAGTGTTCATATTTTAGTATGAACTCGCATTTCACTTCTTCATGCAATCTAATACTTTACTTGCAAATTCAGGTTTTGTACTTTGAGAAAATACTTACATTTCTTTTTCAAATGAAGTTTAGCTCACTCTGGATTCTAGATGGTCATAGACTCTTCGAGGTTAAATAGAAGTCGTGTAGCTAGTAGATTAAATTAGCAGTTGACCCAAAAAGAAAAAGCAGAGATCAAACCTAAAATTATTTTATGATTTTTAGACTGAAGAAAAAAAGTTTGATGCAAAAAGAGATTCTCGTCATATGACTGTTGCTTAAAGGAAAATTAAGTGATCTAGAAAAATTAAGATCTACCAATTACAACATTTGGTTTTGAAACCATGTTGTTAGTTGGGGACTCTGGGAGACTTAGAAATAAAGTTATCAATTTTACCTGTTAATTACAATTGACTAGAAAAAAGGGAAGACATGTCTGATTTACCAAAAAAATGTTCTTTGATCTACAATTGGGCTCTTAGCAGCCAAGGAAGTGAATTAAAAATTGTGTAGAAACTATGCCCAGAAGTAATAATTAGTTCCTTCTTATTTAAAAGTCCCATTATACTTACATGGGTGGATCAGGAATAATTTCACAATTTCACAGAAAACCTGAAATACAAATATGTCATAAACACATTGGTCTGCCTCAGACTGTAACCCTACTCATTAAATTTTCCAGTCACCCTACCACATGGGGATCTGATATTGTACCAAGATAAACAGTGGAATTCACAGTGAATGAAACATGAGGAATGTCTTGAGAAGCATCATGCCTCTATTAACCTCCAGGGTTCTGTGGTCACTCATTAACACCAAAAAGGTAGACTGCATTTGTAAAATCTCTTCTGGGATGTTTCTTTTTTGCTGTGACTTACAAGGTACCAGGTCATATGATGTGGGAAGGAATGAATACCCAAAAAAATCCCTCTAAACTTTTTTTTTTTTTTTTTTTGAGANAAGAGACCAACTAAATACTATCCACAAGTTTACAGCCTCTGAATTCCAAAAAATCATAAACTAAGCATGTATTAGACAAATTAAGAGAAAAAATATTTACCTATAATGTGAAAAATAATTTTTAGGTGTCTTTGCACTCTTATAGAAGTGGCAAGTTCAAAATAAGTAATACCATGCCTCTGTGTCCTCTGGTTCTTCTGAAATAGAGAAGAGAGTGTTCAAACTTCTCAGAAACTTTTGTTTCAAGCATTTCCCAGCTGTATTTCTGAGTCTAAGGAGAGCTCTGTATCTAACATCATGGGTGTGGACATGAACATTTTAAGCTACCAGGTCTTTAACTCCTCCTTCCATCGCTCCTCTGTATGTTCTTACACAAAAGGCTTCTGTTCTTTATGTGTCACTCAGTAACATGGTTTGATAACCACTTAACTTTTAGAACTTTTGTTTAAAATGAAAGACCATTTTTTGTTAGATTTTGCAGTGTAACCACTCTTATTTTCCAGAACAAATGGCAGTGCTCCTTGAAAGATTTTTAATTTATTTCTTTTCTAAATCCTCATCTATTAGGACAACGGATAATTACTCTTAAATCATAGGTAAAATTAAACAATGTAGTTAATCACCAAAAAGAAATTAAAATACATTTAACAAAAGACTATTTACATGACAGGTTGAAGACTGACATATATCTCTCAATTACAATTTATAATATTTTATTATCTAAATAAAAAAAATCCTGTATACATATTTGTCTATACATCTAAATATTTTGGGAATATGTAAGTAGAGGAATAAATGTGAGATGTCATTTAGGAAGGTTTTCATTCCATAATATATATTAATATGGCAAAGCAAATTATTAAAAAAATATTGATTTAGAAAAGAAACAGAGCACTTCTTGCATTGCCTATCTTATGCTAGTTGGACTCTTTCTATGCAAATAAACTCCAAGTTTACTTCAGCTAGGCACCTAAAACTCAGACTAAATAAACTCTTTGAACACTTAGACAGCATAAGCAGCATAATTTATTTGGCATCATCTTAATTATTTTGTATTTTACCATTTTACAAGTGGTGTTGAAATGTATTTTACTTTTAATAAGCCTTATGTAACTCAGCTATAGCTTTGCCCTCACAGTTTTACATTAAAAGCAAGATTACAGAATAAAGAAGATAAATTTACTGTCCTACACAATGAAGTGGATTCTCTGCTTTCTTTGGCTCTGGTATGTAGTTACTTGATCGTGATTTTCAACTTCGATACTTAAATTAAAAAAAAAAAAAATCTTAAATAAGAATAGTTTTTTAATGCTGTCCATCACTTATATGATAATTGTAGCAATATTGTCGGCATTCAGAAGCCTGTAAAATTTTTTTCAGTCTACTAAAGTGGTATTGGTGTGGTATTTATCAAATCTAGGAAAATACAAAAAAAAATAAGACGCACTACTATGAATTAAAAGATAACAAAGACAGCACTGATTCATAATGTTTGTATATGTCTACACTCAGCTTTGGCTAGAATTTCATCATATTGCAAAAAAATTTTGTTCCTTTAGTCTTTCACCTTCCCTCCATTACCACAGGGAGTAGAGGTGAAGTAAACACAAAATCATTGATTTATTTGAAATAGTGCACATATAAATTCTATTTGGTGGTATTCGCAGTCTTCTTCATCCATACACCAGTTTCTGACAGACCAGAAGGCAGTCATATGAGTCAAATATTTAGCCCACGGTAAGGAAAGTATTTTATCATCAACACATTATTACAGGTTGCAGATTTAGCGCAACTTTTGGAGAAATTTTCAGAGAGAATAGCCTGGCCTACTTTTCTTACTTAGCCACTATAAATTTTAGCTTGGATGTATTATTTGAACACATTAACTACTGAAAATATATATTTATAGAACTATATACTAGATAAGTAGTATACCCTTATTTTTTCTTTCTTTCCAACAATAATGGTCTATAAGTTGTTTTTGTTTCCCTGGTTTTATATTTCTGCCAGGAGAGAAAACTAAAATGTACATAAGCATTTTTAGAATTCTGTGATGACTGCAAAGATAATTTTAATATCATAATTCATCAACTATTATAGGTCTTGACTGCTGCTACTTTCATAGGCGTATCTCTGTAAAATTCTTCTAAAATAGTGGTATTATATAGTCAAGGGTAGCTTATCAAACAAAGTTTTACATTTTCTAATAAACTAGACCATATGATGATTATACATACTGTATGTCAGTAAGATAATACATACTATTTACTTTTTTGTAATTTTTATTTAGCCTTCCTTATTGTGAGGCCAAACCCAAAAATAAACCTGCAGCAATTTCCTTAGGTTCAAAGTTTTGCAATGGAGAAGTTCTCAATGAGAATCAAGCTCAAAAATCTGTAATCAAAAATATATGGTAATTTTTTAGAAGTTTTTTGAAAGGCATATCTTATATTGCAGTTGCATAACAGGAAAATAGTTAATAAAAATACATTTTGAAAAAAAATTAATACATTTTAGACTGACAACTCAGCAAAATGAATCAATCAAGTTGAATGACAACATAAATTCCATGCCAATAATTCTATAATTAAGGTGATTTTTCATAGTAGTCTTGGAATTAAAATGAAATCTGACAGTTTGTCTCTGGAGGAAATAGTAACAGAGATACATCTGACCAGACTTTAATTGTGTATGGGTGAACTACGCTATTTTCTTAACAACTAATAGGTTTATTTTTTTACCAAAATAAAGGAACTCTTAAATAAACAGCACAAGTAGGTTGAGTAAAGTGAATATAAACCTAAATTCAGTCCAGATGTATTTCCCTGTGATAGCTTAGGCTGTAAGTATAGCATATTCCCACAAACTACATTATCAATATTCAAAGCGATCTTCCAGAAAAATCAGCAGGATTAAACTCAAAGAAGAAAACAAGCCCACAAAATCTTAGAAAACTAAGGGATTTAAGTTGCTATCTAAATTACGACTTCAGCTCAGTCAGTTATAATAATGCTTACTGTTTATACACAGACATTTGAAAATTACTGTTACAGAATTGTGTTGAATGTAAGATATTAAAAGTTGCCACAAAAATTAAATATTTCAGATGTTGTAAATGTTTTGTTTCCTTATATTTGGTTAAACTGTATTGCAACATACTTTCTTGACTGACAGCTAAGTTTATTCTTATTCTTATTTGTATTACCAAAATACTCTTACAAGTCTATTAGAGGCCAGGAGCTCTTTGCCAAATGTGAGCCAGTAAGACAATCACCATCCAAAGAATTTTCAAACTAAGTAGAAGATGAGACAACAGATGGTCTGAGACAGATGGTTGCAGGCTATGAGTGGTAAAATAAAGCCCAGAGATGATACTAGGCAGTGGTTTTAAAACTCTGGAAGTTTAACGATTGTCAGATGCTTTGAAGATAGCATGAGAAAACAGAATTTTAATTGGGGTTCTGAGGAATTGCAATGAAGATCTGAAGAAGATCTATAGGGGCTTTTTCAATGGGTGAAATTAACATTTTTAATGTGTCTATCTATATAGCTAGATATATAAATGTATACGTGCATACATAGATAACTGCCTGAAAATCTTGTAAATTATGATAAGTTGTATTTGAGCATAAGATTCCCCTCACTAAGGTGAGGTAAAATGGTAGATGGGAGGTAATTTAGACAAGAACCTGAAAATATGGTTCAGAAAAAAGCTACTTTGCCAATGCTGAGACAGCTTTATGTTACCTTATGGCATTGGGTTTGTATGGACAGGTTTGGGCAGTGGGGAGAGCTGGAGGGACAGCTGTCTGCTAGAAGCTGACAGAAGCTTCCCCCATGTCTGGCAGAGCCAATGCTGACTGGCTCTAGGTCAGACCCAACACTGGCCCAGGCTGAGCCAATCAGAAAAGGTAGTAACATGTTTGTGACAACATATTTAAGAAGGAAAAAAGAATCATAGTGCAGACGTTATTGTGCTTCAGTTGCAGAGGGAAGCAAGAGAGTGGCTATGGTGGGCACCTACCCAGGGTAAACCCACTAGTAACCTAAGGTGTTGCCTTGAATTCTGAAGATGTATTCCCTTAGGTAAGCTGTGTTTTTAATCCAAATAATATTTGTGTGAATAACTTAACGAAGTGTGTTCTTTTGAACAATAATCCAGATGAATCAACTCTGTGATGGATCTTACGCTCCTCTGCATGAACGCAGGTTATTCACAAAACTTAAGCTCCATACACCTTTGAGAGAAGTTTCAGGGTTTTACAGTTATAAGGAACAAGAAAACAAAATTCCTGCATCCAGTAAGGCACTTTGAGCTCTGGTGGAATACTCTTGGCTCACAGGTGGAAATTCTGCATTGTCTTACAGCGTGCCTTGACATGACCTTCCATTTACAGTGACAAAGATATTCATGGGGATAATGTTTCTCTGATTCCCACACCAATTGACAAGTGTAATTCATAATCTACTGATGCTGAAGAGAAAACAAGTATTGATTCAGGTACTAATAACCAAGGAGCTCACATAATGTCAAAAAGCTTAGTTTTACCATCTTGTTATTTAAAAGAAGGAAATGCATGTTTACCACACTTTCTTTTTTTTAGCAAATTTCTACCATAGGCTTGAGTTACTTCATTGGGAACCAGTATCAAGAACCAAAACCCAATGAACTTCAGAAATTTTGTGGCAGTGTTACCGACAAATGGTTCTGGGAATGGTCAATCAACAGGAAAAAACAAGTGGGGTATTGTGGTGGATTGACTGTGGCTGAAAGTCAAGTGCCCATCAAGCTGTTGTTTCAACCCCTCCTCAACAGGACAGAGAGGTGAGAAAATAAGATGAAAAAGAACACATCAGTCAAAATGAAGGTACTTTAATAAAGTAAAAGCAAAACCAAAGGCTGTGTGTAAAGGAAAACAAAAGATTAATCTCTACATCCCATCAACAGGCAATATCCAGCCACTTTCTGGGAAGTAGGATTTCAATACACCTTGCAGTTGCATCAGAAGATAATTATAACAATAAATGTTCCTTCCCCCCAGTCCTCCTTATTTCTCATAGCTTTTAGTGCTGAGCAGGCATGATATGGTATGGAATATCCCTTTGGCCAGCTTGGAGAAAGTAGCAATGCACCGCAAAATGTAAGAATAGTAGATCTGCCAGTATGCTTTAGTATCTCATGATTTTGATCTCATAATTCAAGAGAAATAATTTTGGATTTTTTTTCTAATATGGACTCTCACTAAGACAGTGGAACTGTCTAATCCGACAGTACTGCAGCTGCAATATTGCCGTTGCAAACAGAACAAGAACTGGTACTAATTTTTAGAAGGACCACCAGTGGGAGATGCGGTTTGTGAATGACAGTAAACCAAGACGCTACTGACACCAAAAGGGTCTATAGTCATAAATGAGGAGACAAATCCAGCACATTAAAGGACGTAGCTGCTTTGCCCAGAACTTATAGGGATAAAAAAAGATGATTATTTGAAAGAGTATAGTTCAATATGAGGTGTCTGGAATAACTTCTGCTGGATGAGAAAGACGACATAAAGTTCCAGGGGAAATATGACAAGAAGAATAAGAGGTGAAAGACGAGAGAAGATAAGAGTGGACTTGAGCTCTCTACTTTAAAAGCAAAAAATCAAAATGAAATAGGTGCAACATAAGATACTGAATTTGCATTATATTCAAGTCTGCAGAACTTCTATTCCTTCCAAAAAATAGTGCTTGCTTGGAATGATTAGTAAAATAAATTCTGACCAGTAATAAGAGATCTTCAGAACCAGAGGCTGGATATTTGAGTAAAAATGAGCTATCCTCTACAAAAACATTAAACTGCTAATTGCAGTTTTCACACTTAATAGTATTATAAAAAAAAAATTGCGAAGAAGAACTAGTGTCAGGTTTTTTTTAACGTATTTTGATTATTTTTTCTTTTGCCAAGAGGAATGGTTTAACAAGTCTGTATTAGATTTTAGGGCTGTTTTTTTTGTTTGTTTTGTTTTTTTTTCTCACCCCCTTCTTACCTAGCTTCTTCATGAGGAAAAGGGAAAAGCAAAGAAAATTCATATAAAATTTGTAGCAACTCAGGTCCTCATCTTGTTCACTATATAAGGGTGAATATCAAACATACAAGCAAAAAATAATGCAAGTATATGAGGTTAAAAATAATATATATTTAAAACGGAAATAATTTTCAAAATGACAATTTCAAGTCCTTTTTAATAATTCATATTGTAAATATATAATTTCTTAAATCCAGATAAAAATAAAAAGGTCTTCATTTATCTTTCTAAATTCTAGATATTTCAATGGGTGTTAGACAAAAAATATTTGTTAAATAATCCTTTCTATATGGTACAATTCTTTCTATGTGAACTTATTTTTGCCTATATTAGACTATGTGTTTGAGTAAGCTGGAAACAGCTAAACTTGATAAAAAGAATAAAATAATGAAAATAAAAGAATAAAAATAGTCTGTTTTATTTGTATACTCTCAGTGCTTTGTGATCAGATGTCGCATTCTGGATCAAGTAACTAATATTTGTAGAATGTTTGCAAAAAGAAAGAAATTAATAATAGTTCATTTTTCCTTAGGCATTAGTTGTATAATACCAATAACATACAGGGATTCTTAGGGGATAATACATCTATATTTTTTCTCTATGTTTATATATAGATCTGGAATTATCAGTATGGTTCATGACAACTTTTTGAAGAAGCACTTCGCAGTGTCAAAGGCATTCCTTAGAAAGAAGACTATGTATGAAGATCAGTGTTGACTCGAGTGGGAGGAATGTGTGAATGTGTGCAGGTATTTTAGGATTTCTTTCTAGGTTTTTTCAGTATCTAGTATTTGAAAGGCTTCAAATTAACTGATTTTATAAGTCTGACCAACTCTTAAAATAAGGCTACTAAACTAAATCTTTCATTTTTCAGTGTCTGGATTTCAGTCTTTGGAATCAGGAGGATTTGTTTCTATTTGTGTTTGGTCTGTAAAACTATATTCTCAATAACAAGGATATCACAAAGGTAATATTTCCTCTGATGTAAAGGAACAGTATCTATACATGTTTTAATATGTTTTGAGACAGACCATAGGAGAGCAAATGGTTTTTCTGATGTGTTTGTTATTCTCAAGACTCCTGAAATGATGCAAAGTGAGGAAAGATAATAATTGTGTTTATTAAGTCAGCCTTTGGTACATAGATTCTCAGATAATTAGTGCAGTTTTAAAAATAAAATTAGAAAAATAGTTCGCACAAAGATTCCAAAAGGTATACTATATACTAACTTAAAATAGCTCTAGAGAACCTTCTACTATGTGGAGTCATTATTTTTTTTTAATCTCATTTTATGTCTGATTTCATGTTCACTTCTCTTATGCTGATTTAGGTTATTTTTCTCATAAAGTATGTTTTGGTCAATTTAGCTATTAATTGATTTGTAGATACTTGGAAAAATAGTTAATGGTTAGATTTGTTTCACTGATGCTTTTTGAAAAAGTACTGTTACTGCTCACTATTTTTCTTCCTGTTAGGAAGAATGGTATCTTTGAAATGTATTCAATTTAAGCCAGTTGTGCTAGGCTCTGAAATTATGATAGTTCTTGTCCATCATAAAATATCCTTTGTACTGGGTCTGGCTGAGATAGAGCTCATTTTCCCATAACAGCCCTGCCCTGCACTGCTGGGAAGTGAGGAGCAGGAGAGAGGGCTTCCAACCCCTTCCCTCTGTAAATCACATATTTAATAGTTATAATTACTATCCTCATTCATCACACAACTTTGACTCTCATCAACAAAATCAACCAACCAAAACAACAGAAAAATTCCCTCCACCAAAAACAAAATAATATAATCACAACACCAAATGGAAGTGTATAATCTAAACAAAATCTATTTGTTATCCCTTTACCATAAATAGAACAAAAAATCCCCATAATTATTCCACTCTATCACTGGTCAATACTTGTCTTGCCCATTACCTCCTATGATACCTATCCTTATCTTGAAATCCTCATGATTTCCCTGGTTTTCGCACCACAAAACTGTGGTGGGTTAACTCTGGCTGGATTCCAGGAACCCACCAAACCTCTTTCTCACTCTCCTCTTCAGCTGGACAGGGAAGAGAAAATATCATGAAGGGTTCATGAGTTGAAACAATGACCAGGAGAGATAACTCACCAAATAGTATCACAGGCAAAACAGACTCGAATTAGAGACAATCAAATTTATTAGTTACAAAGTAAGAGCAGGATAATGAGAACTAAAATTGTAAAAACACTACCCCCCACCTCTTCCTCCTTCCCAGTTCTATCTCCTCTACCTACAGTGGCACAGGGAGACAGGGAATGAGAGTTATGGTCAGTTCATCGCATTATTTCTGCCACTGCTCAGGGAAAGGAGTCCTTCCCCTGCTCCAGTGTGGGGTCCCTCCCATAGGAGACAGTTCTCCGTGAACTAGAGTGTGAGTCCATCCCACAGACAACAGTTCTGCACAGACTGCTGCAACATGGGTCACTCTTCCATGGAGTGCTGTCTTCAAGGACAAGCTGCTCCAGCATGGGTCCCCCAGACAGTCATAAGTCCTACCATCAAACCTGCTCCAGTGTGGGCTCCTCTCTCCATGGATCTGCAGGTCCCTGCCAGGAGCCTGCTCCAGTATGGGTTCCCCATGAGTTCACAGCCTCTCCTCAGGCATCCATCTGCTTCAGTGTGGGTCTTCTCCACAGGCTGCAGGTGGATCTCTGCACTCCCATGGACCTCCATGGGCTGCAGGGGCACAGGTGCCTCATCATTATCTGTACCACAGGCTTCAGGGGGGAATCTCAGCTCCAGCATCTGGAGCAACTCTCCCTCCTTCTTCACTGACCTTGGTGTGTGCAGGGATGCTCCTCTCACATATTCTTATGGCCATCTTCTCTGAACAATTACATCTGCACAATATTTTTTCTCTCTTCTTAAATATGTTATCACAGAGGCATTGCCATAATTTCTGATTGTCTCGGTCTTGGCTGCTCACAGATCTGTCCTGGAGCTGGTTGGTATTGGCTATGCTGGATATGGAGAAAGCTTCTGGCAGCTTCTGAGAGAAGCAATCCCTGTAGTCCTCTACAACAAAAACCTGCCTGCCCATGCAAACCCAATATCCCTTATTTTATTTATTTTTCTCTGCAGGAGCATTCCTCTGAACCTATATTTTCTCCTTACACAGTACACTATTATCATTTTAGCAACAAATGTCTACATTAGCAATATAAATAATAAATTGAAGCAGTAAAAGAAAGCATATCACAGTGTTCCAAACAATTTAGTTTATCAAATCCCAATGAAGATCAGAGGAATCCACACTCTTCCCACTTACAAAAAAAACAACAAAAACCCAAAACAAACACACAAAAACCCAGATACAACAACCCCCCCATATTTCTTTATAAAGGAATAACTGCAGTTATGTTTCAGTATTTGTGTCCTCTAAACAGAACAAACAGAACAAACATAGGAAAATGTCATACAATCAGTGATGAGAAACTGTCTGAAAACTACACAACTCCTCATAAATATTATTACAGTCCACTTCAGATACTTTTTTATATTTTATTTTTTTCTCAGGGAAAAAAATATTAGTTAGAAAGCTCATTAACTATATTCATAATACTTGATTGGATGAAACAGTAATAAAAAGAAATACAGTAGAACAAAGAGAAAAGTATTTCAAACAATCCATTCAAAGCCTACGTGAAGATTGAACCTCCTATAAAAGCAAGGAATAATGCTTTTCTGAATTTAAAAAGATTAGATTTTTTTTAGTTTTTTTTTAATCAGACAATAGTCGTCTTACTCTACATTATTCTGGAGAAGTACAAGAGAATTTCTTTTAATAATTTTTGAAGATGTGGGTTCAGAAATGCCATAAATTTTGTGTTGTTTGAGTAGTAATTTGGGAAGAAATCTAAAGAAAAGGGTGAGAATGGACAATCTACTTGATGGTTGTTGGTTTTTCCTGTGGGATTAAGAAGTCTTATCTCACAGTTCCTTCAGTGGGTGTTAAGGATATTCTGCACTTCTTTCAGTGCCCCATTCTTTGACTCAAAAGCAGAAAAATCTTATTCTTCTTTCTTTTTTTCCTACCCAAATACTAAAAATCAAACTCAATCAGTTCTGTAGAGTCATTAAAATAAATTTTCCAAGTGCGCAAAGTTTTGGCAAATAAAAGAGTATATAATACGAAATCTATTTCAAATATTCAAACTTTTTTAAAAGATGTATTAAAGGAAGATGGAGCACAGCTTTTTGAACCACAATGAATTATATCAGCCATGGGAAAAAAAAAATTGGAAAAAAATTTATGCTAGTACACTTTCAAGCTTCACAGAACAAGCTCTCAAGATAACACAGTATAATCAATAATGAAAAAGTCTAAATTGCAATTCGGTCTTCTTGTATAAAAATTGAACTTTTCCTAGTTACAGTCCTCAATTTAATTGAAGTATTATTGAAGAATTCTTTTCCAAAGGGAACTGTTATCCCTATGAAATGAAAACATTTATGAGGAACAGCTTGATGACTGAATAGCTTCTTCCTTTGTAATGCTAATTATTCTTATAAAGAAGACACAAATAGAAAATGAGTTGTATACAGTGTCAGGCACAAAACATGTAAAATAGGACTTTCAGATGAACAAACATTTTTCATCAAATATGCTAAGAGTGCATATTTTCATTACAGATCATTACCTCTCTGAAGTCAGACTCACAAAGGTGCTAAAAGATGTTGAAAAGTAGACATTTTGGAACAAAACTTTGCCTATACAGGTTTTTGAATTTCAGCCACATGACTGTGCAAATCCAGGTGTAGTTTTAATATATTTTCACAAAATGTATCAATGTTAGTAAACAATTTGAAGCAGAGGACTTTTAGATGTCACTTTTAATGGAAAAAAAAACCCAACCAAACCCAGACCTTCTGTGCTTGTGTATGCTTCCCTCTGAATAGTTCTGACTGTGATTGCATCTTTTCATTGTACAAGGAACTTCCTTAATTATATGATGATTTAAGCCAGGAGTCTGAAGTCTAGCACATATTTAAATGCTTTCATTTCTAGATTATTTTTTATTTACAACACTACTGCTGACATAAGTTTAAAAATGGGTAATTTTATCTTGTACGTTTTTAAAAAATCTGTACAGTTTTCACAGCTTTTATAAAATCAACAGTAGTGTAAGAGGTATTGTAACTTATATAGTTGTTAAAAAAGAGTTCTGTTTTTCTGCTGCAGTGCTGTAGTTCAACTGCCATCACTCAGAGAAGTCAGGGAAACTTCCATATCCCAGATAAAATAATACATAATATTTTTTTCTTTATACTCTTTCTGAAGTTTGTTGTAAACGAGAACTTCATAGATCTTTTGGGAATACCTGGAACAGATCTAAATTCTACTCTTGGGCCATCAGGGACAATCATGACACCCTTCTCATGAATTCATACATCACTTGCAGTCTTCCAAAGGACAGCTGCTCCTACAGGAATAAATGAGTCAACATTCCACTTATCAAAGCCAAAATGTATGATAAAATCAACCTTTGTAATGGCATACATGGATTAGACTGTAGGCTTAAACTATTCAACTGCTAAAGAATAAATTAAAAATAATAGTGAATGAGGAAAAGTCCTTCTCCCTTTCACTTTTGATTAAAAATGCAAACTTCTTTTCTTATTCTCATCTCGGTTTCACTGGAGGAGGTGGAGGAGGAGGCAGTGAGCAAGCAGCTGCATGGTACTTAGAAGCTGCCTGGAGTTTCATCACATTAGTTCCCTGTAAAAAGATGTTTTTGGAGGTCAAAAATCTCTTACTGGCAAGGCAGGACATGCACAGTGCCTTGTTTACACTGGCTTATACCGGTCTGTGAAGACCTTTGGTAGACTGTGAGGAAAGTAATCACCTTGGATAGGCAAAAAAAAAGCTTTTGCCTCTTTTGGAAGTTGCTTCCTTTTTGCTGATGTATTCTGAGATAAATGAGGTTGCAGAGTCATTCACTCTGAACCAGCTGTAGTCATCAACACCCTTAACACAGAGCATAGATAAATGATTTGTGATGAGTACTGACCAGCTCCGAATAAATTGATGAAACCAGAAAAATCTGCAATTTCTCAGCACAGAATGGTGTTATAGTGGGAAAAAAAAAAAAGAAATTATTAGAAAAAAAATAGAAAATTAAATTTGGTAATATTTTAAAATATTTTATTTTCTTAGAAATAATAATCAAAAATACTCTAGGTAACCTCAGAAGTGTACCAATTTAATATATAACTATAAAAAAATGACACAACATAGAGATATTTTCCTCTGTCTAAAGGAAATAGTTAACTGACAAACAACTACTTCAGCTATAGTTATTTTTAACTATTCCTAAAACAAAAAAACTGGCAACCTAAATCCAGAGTGCTTAATACTACTTTTCAAAAAATCAAGAAAATATATTGCCATTTTGATAGATCAAGTCAAACTCAGGAAAATATTTATGTAGTAAAAAAATTAATTTAATTAGATTTCATTGATACAGCTATTTTGATAGAATTTTGATTTTTTTGCATACTTGATAAGAATTTATAAATAATTCATTTTGTTACAGTAAGATAATTGCAAATGAGAGTGAAGTCCTGTCCAGATATTTAACACATCAGCTTGTATCTAGAAATACTTAAATTCAAGGGATCATTTGAGTTATACTTTGAGGACTCTACAGCTCAAAATTGAACATCATATGTTAATACTAGAAAATAATCCCACTTAAAATCTTTTGAACTCCTTTTAAAGACACAGACCTGAGTTTTCATTCTGAATTCTTTAGCTTCTGGGATCTTCAGTACATCACTACTGGGTAGATGTGCCTTACTGAATTTCATATCTTTATGACCATTAAAGAGATTAAAAATCTCCAAAGTAGGACTCTGCAGGTGTTTTTTTTTGTTTTTTTGTTTTTTTTTTTTTTTTGTTCTGTTTTGTTTTGTTAATGAGATTTGGTAAGAACATATAGTAACTACAGGCATAAGTAGACTATTTTTTCCTCTACTTTGAAATTTTTTTAAGCATAGTCATTCTCTTAGAAAATATTACACAACTGTCTTTGCTTACCACTGTATCATTTTCTTTCATGATATTGTAGATTGTTTTATAAAGTCTGCAAAACTCTCTTCCCTTTTGGTCAATGGTAATTGAAAGTTTATCTATGGTGCTATATGAGTATATCTGGAAATTCAGTGACAAAAACAGTATAGGAGCAATTTCTCTGCCAGCACTTCTCTATCTCCATATACTTTAGTAAATTTTTGCCTTCTGCAGTAGACATCAAACAAACAAACAAAAAAAAACCTCCAGACTATCAGATAACCTTGAAAAATAATCTGGCCCAAGCCAAAGATAAAATTGAAAACAGTTCAATCATTCCTGAAAGAAAGATATCTAACCTGCCTTTCCAATCCTCCAGGAAAGTTGATTTCATAAAATCCATTATAAAATATTCCAAATTTCCATTGCATATACCACGAGAACAATATTTCTAACCAGAATTTATCCAACTTTTCAAGATTTTCTGAACTACACTTCAATGAGAGGACTGGTTCCTACAATTTCTACAAAGATGGGTTTTTTTCCTAAATTTTAAAAGACTGAAGGATAATTTCATATTATGAACGCAATATGGAGGAAGGAAAGAAGGGGAGAAGTAAGTAGTGAATTAGAATAATCTTATATAGTCAGGATACTTGTTACTTGATACCTCCTGAAGAGGAACCTTTGCCTCATCATAATCTAAAAAATATCCCTTCATTTTTATTCCATAATTATAAAAACTGATGCCTTCATTCTCTTACAAGATCAAATACACTATGTAAAAATCTCACAAACATCACTGTGTCTTGGTTTTGAAAGACAGGTGCCCGCCAAGGAAGGCAGGAGCCCCTCCCGGAAGAGAAAAATGCAAACCTCCTCCCTCCAAATTATTTAAAGGGGCTCTCAGGCAAAAATATGGGGATAAGAGTAACAGTTCTTTAATATGTATAAACAAAATAAAAT
>VXBU01005575.1:73798-141605 GCA_013400315.1 Bombycilla garrulus
TATCTATGACTCATAAGGCAAGGTGTTAATGGCACATTAACAGGAGATGGTCCGGGGGAGGAGGCAAGGAAAACACTGCCCCTCCTGATTTTAACAGTTCGTGAAGATGGAGATAGAATACAGACCTTCTGGAATATTTTACACTGTAACCTAGGACACACTGCATCTATCATTATATTGGCCTGAAACCTGGAACCATATACTTATTCTTCTCTTAACATTCCCAAGGCACAGAATTTTGGTAGACCCAAGAAAGTATGTGGTACTTAGAAATTCACCTTGGATCTTCTATTTCCCATCTGAAACCCTTGCTCACAAGCTCACTCTCAGTGCCCCTCAGCTTCTTTCATCTTGAAGAATTGTCTTTAATGGTAATAAAGTGTGCACAATTAAAGCCTAATGAAGTATCAACTACATCCTTCAGCTTTTTTTTTACTTGGAATGACTTGAAAGCTTCTTCCTAGCAGGCATTGCTCTTGGAAATTGAGCTCTTCAAGCAGGACAATGTTTTGAAAGGAAAGAATGTTGTTTTTCTTTTATCTATAGGAGGTTGCAGACCATCCTTTTGCTTTCATAATATCATTCCATCTTCTCTTTCAAAAACATAGTTTCAGTTCTCTTTTTAGAAACACCCTTAGTTATTCTACTTCAGGTATGCTTTCTCCACTCTGGAATTTTTCTAGGTTTGATTTGTTGGGGCTTTTTTTTTTCTCTCTTTCATTCTGTTTTTGGATTTTTTTTTTAATTTCATTTTTCAGTATGTCCTCTTCTCTACTCAACCAAATATGTTCAATGTTTCTAAATAATCTAAGCCATGCCTCACTCAATTCACTGAAAGACTGAAATTTTTTAATGTGTGTTTTATGTCTCTCATACCCTGTGTTTTACACTGTAAAGTTGTTTTCTTGAGCATGATTGCATGTCCCTTTGATGAGAAACTCCTCTTTGCTTTGTCTGGTAGCTCTGAACTTGAAGAATGTATTTGTAAACAAAAGGTATTCTGTATTGACAAATGAAAAGAGGTCTGTGTCTGTTGGTCACAGGTTTTCCACTGCAAGCAGAGCAATGAGCAATGTTGTTATTTCTTCTGTATCCCATACAGGGACCAGAATAAAATAGGTATCAAGGCAGTAAGTGTGCTATGTGCTCCATTCAAAATATGTCTTATCCTCTCTACTATTAATTCTTCTTCCCAAGAGTTTATCAGTTATATTGCAATAACTTTTATGGAAGATTTTGTCAGACATCTGTAACACAGTTCACTTATCCCTCTTGTCTACACAGGGATAGGAGAGACAGTATTTTAGAATCATATAAGTTCTATTTCTCTTGAGAATTTTCTCAAGCACAGCAAGAGTAGCTTTTACTGGAAAAGCTTTCCAGTAAAGAAATAAAGTGCAAAAATTGCTATCTCCTCTACTTCAACAGGACTTTTGCTGTTGTGGTTTTTTTTTTACTTCCCATAAAAAGAACTGGGCAAATGGTGTATATAACTGTATCATCACCCTCAATTATNTCATCACCCTCAATTATTGAAATTAATAGTTTTCGTAACCATAAATATATTAATTCAGTATAATTACTTATATAGTAATTTAACATAACAAAAAACGAAATGAAATTTTATTAATATATTGTAATAATATATTGCTTGCAAAAAATAAATCTATTTATGTAGACTTTTAAACAACAATCCTCAATGAATCATGACATGAACATTAAAACTGTTAATTGAAAACTAATAAAAATTATTTTAATTTCATACAACCTTCAGAATTTTGGGGAACATTCTACTTCTTCCACGAATTTCCCTTAGATTTGATTATACACATATACTACAATTTTTTTTTTTGTAGACAAATGATAGGATCAGGTGAAGATGAAGAAGAAAATTACTTAATCATTAAAATTTAATTTAAAGCTAAAAATTGTTAATAACACCACTACATTAACTGTGGATAAAAATTTGCCTCTTTAAGATCCACTTTCTTCTGATGAGACTGTGTAATGTTCTTAGACTGTGCATTTGATTTATGATTTTAAGAATGTAAGCAGAAGCTCTTGCTAAAAATCTTATTTCATAATTTACTTTTGTTTACTTTGGGCTTCTTACTAAGTTAAAAGAAAATAAACTACATGAATAAATGCAACTGCTAAAATGTTACAAAAACATCTTTGACATTGTTCTGATAATTTATTATTTTAAAAAACCTTTGTATATGTAGAACAAAATCAAAATTACTTTATAACATCAAAAATGTCTTCAATATTCAAGATAAATTGACAGAATGATGACAGATGACAGAATATTACACAATTCTGTTAAACAGAAATGAAGCAAGTTTTATAATCTTCCAAACTGCACTCTAGATCTTGTTAAACCTTTTAAGCCTTTTGACATTTTATGTTACAGTAACAATTCATCCTAAATCCTATGCACTTACGGCTAAAAATGGTCATCTACTTTTTAATATACCATAATCCAGATTGCTACTTTAAATACTTAGTCTGTTTAGACTACAAATTCAATAAGGTATTAAAATGCTTTCCTACCTAAAAACAAATAAGCTGATTATGGACTGTTCTTATAAGTGCTATTTCACGTAAACATTTTTTTTTCAACTTAATTAACATAAGATGATCAAGAATAATATAGTTTTCAAGACTTTCTAAGTCTTGCGAACATTCCTACTGATATCTAGGATTTGGTGACTCCAGGCTTCCAGATTGTTTGCAAAAATGGAAGAGATGTAAGCATTCTGTTCTAGAAAAGAGCTTTCAGGATGCCAAGGCTTCCTTGTTCTACAGGAGACCATATTCTTGCTTAAGTTGTATGCATCTGCCTCTAACTGCTAACAGGCTTCTGAAGAATGTAATAATCAGTTGTTACATCTCATTCACCAAAACTTATAAAAAAAAACCCAAAAATGGGAAAAAATGCACATATATGTTCTCAATTGTTCTGTAATATAGCACTCTGCAACTTCTTCATGAGGGAAAAAGGAGGGGAAGTCACTGATTTCTTCTCTGTGTTGACCAGTGCCAAGACGTGAGGAAATGGCCTGAAGTTGTGTCAGGGGAGGCTTAGGTTGGATATTAGAAAAAGGTTCTTCACCCAGAGGGTGGTTGGGCACTGGAACCACTCCCCAGGGAAGTGTTCACAGCACCAAGCCTGACAGAGTTCGAGAAGCCTTTGGACAGTGCTCTCAGGCACATGGTGTGATTCTTGAGGATGGTCCTGTACAAGGCAGGGAGTTGGATCTTGGTGATCCTTTTGAGTCTCTTCCAGCTCAGGACATCCTGTGATTCTGTGATTCTATGATTCCATATTTGCTAAGTAATTTTCTTTTTATTTTTGTACCTTTTGATAGGAATCAAAGTGAAAATTTTCTTGAAACCTCACACAAAGAAAATATCAGGTTACTCGGAGTAATTCTGCTCAAGTTCATGAATTTACATGTTTAAAATACATTTGGCTGATAAACAGTTCTATTTTCAGTTTTTATATGAACCATATATGCATCTTTTAAAACAATGAGACAAAAATACAGACTTTTTTGCTGATATTTTTATGGTTACATATACTTTTATTGTACAAAGAAATAAATTGGTAGATTATCTTTCTCAGGCAAATCTAATTTTTGGTGTCTACTGTAAACTACATTAGCAATATTGATTGATAAGTAATTACAAAAACAAACTCCAAAAGTGCATCTAGTCTACGCATCTAAAATAGCTAAGTAAACTGATTAACTAAACATTAGCAATGTTATTGCTTAGTCTTTACACTGAAGGAGCTATTTCGTCAGTAACTTACTACTCAATGGTTATAAAATATATAGGTTTTTATAATATGTTTCTGAGATAAATGGCAGAAGGCTTATTTTTATATTTGTTAAGCAACTGACTAGATAATGACACGTTTGCAAGTTCTTGGTGATTAAAATTCATTTTTTCTTCTAAAATGAAAGAGATGTATGGCATTGATCCAAATTGTGTCAAAATAAATGGAAAAAATACTTTTGAGTAGGATGAATCAGGTTCTTTTAGAACAAAGACAAAAAGAAAGGAAATAGAGTAACTCATTTGAGAGCTTTATATGAGTACATGTACAGCATGAATACATTTTCAGATAAACATGAATTCACTAGAAGTATATTATCTGAAACCATACACTGACCAGCATTGTGCAAGGTTCAGCAGTAGCATTTGAAGTTAGAAATTTCTGAGATACTTGGCTTAAATATTTACTTTCAAAAATAATGCTAAAAATAATTTCAGTCTGTTTTTTAAATTACATCAATCTATATAATTTTTATTCTGTTATTTATTATGTAGATTGGAGTACTAGGAAATTGCTGCTGTTTGTTTTCTTCCTTATTAAAGCCTTATCTCATTTAATTTCTTCTTGATTTGAGAAGTTTTCTTTGAGCCACTTGGCAGAGTTATAAGCTGCATTTGTGGTCAATATAGAGATCAGTTTCCACAGAAAAATATAAATCTATGCTAGAATGCAAAGAGTCATTATCCTTTCTCCAGTGATTTGAGAGAGAACACAAAAAAATGGGTTAGAGTACTAGTTTTTAGAAGCTTAAAGTCAGAACACGTGAGACAACTGTAGATATATTGGCAAATAGATATTGCCTTATGTACTGTATAATAATTAAAGCATCCCTACTAATTACTGACACAACTCTACATTGCATATGGCCCATCTGTGGCGAAGAAAATTTTGTCATATATTCCTTCTGTGTCTGATCTTAGCTTATGGATATGTATCCTTTACCTGCTGCTTAGTAACATGTTTAAAATTTCATGTCAATTTGCCCTTCATCATTCCTCCACATCCATATTCTTTTTTTCACCTATATACACAAAAGCCAATTAATTCTGAAGCCATGTTTCCGATTTATCATTTTTCTTTATCAATATGCCTAGGAAAAATTTATTAAATCTGTGTAGTATTCTAATAATTGCATGCATTTTAACCTGTGTGAGAAGACATATGTCCTTGAAGTATATTGTATCAGCAAAATTTCATTGTATACAATTCTGGAATATACAAATTTCATAGTCTTAAACATATTTTTAATGTCCTAAACTCCTTCAGTGTTCATCCTTTAGTAATAATCACTTTTTTATTTGTAGTGTTTGGAGACTCAGTAAAGACAATATCTACAATTCCATATTGAGAAATTATTTAAGACATTAAAACTGCAGAGATTTTGTGATGAATTCCAGAACTGAGATCATATGACTTTTATAATGAGAAACTGGCTGACATAGATGATGAGAGCAGAATAACAAAAAATCTGACTGCTGCCCATATCACACTCCAGAATATAATTTCTAGCAACAGTGAATTTATTTTATTTCACAGCACTATACTCACAAGGTTATTTAAATGGAATCTAACAGCAAACTTGAACACTAAGCAAGATGCTAACCACTTTTAAAAGGGAACAAATTAAAATTATGGTTCCTAGCAGATTATTGTTCCACAATAAACAAAGTAAGGTAGCTGAGAACCATACTGTCTAGAGAGGCACAATCTCCGCATGTACTTAGAGACTGAGGCAAAAGGAAAATCCTGTTACTCTTATAGCTCCTGCATTCCAATGAGGCACAGTCAATGCTGGCATTCAGAGAGATATTCATGAGTTAGGCAGTGTTTTCTCAGTCCCAGTAGCCAACCACCAGTATGTTGGAGGGGGTGGGGGTAGAACAGGACACCACAAGATACTCTGAAAATATTTCAGAAGGCTTTGTTTACTTCAACATGATTCACTTTGAATTTGATTCTGTTGACTTATATGAGCCTAAGTGCCATTTTCTTCTCCATTCCATGACACTTTCTTCCTTGCTTTAGTTTGATATCTCTGAGTGAATCAGGCAAGGCAGAGAGATTGCCTCAAAATAATTTCCTTGATATGATGGAAAAGCACAATGTAGTCAATCATGATAAATAAATTTGTACAGACTGTGTAAAAAAGCACTGAGACTTAATGAACAGCAGCAGTCTTCGCTGTGTTTTGCCAAAGCAAACAATTTGATGAATTCCATTTTTATTAGCTATCACTTTCTAAATTGAAGGTAGTTCAGCTTGGTACAGTACAATTACCATCTTTCGTTTCTTTTTGATGTATCCATGAATTCTCAATTCTTGTATGCTAGTTTGTTGTTCAGAGCCAAGGGAACACCTTTTCTCATGATTAAACTGATTTAAAAAGAATTTTGACTTGCTTAATTAGCTCTCTAGAACTGCTAATAACCACACATTCTCCACTATGAACCATGTAATTATTGTGACATTAATTCTCTCCCTGGGATACTTTATTTTTGATGTGATCATTTCTCTTTTTCGATTGCTGGCTAGTGATTTAACTTCTGCATATTAATGAGCACCATAAGACATGTTTGACTATTACTCAAGATTTTCAGTATCCTTCCATATGATGCAAAGATTATATCCACAAGAAATAACAGCATGCTGGTTACTAGTGATAAAGCATTCAAATAAAATAGAAAAAAAAATCAGCTAAGCTTTTGAAATTCCTGTAATGTTGTTCAACTGCTTTCAAGCACCCCTGTATCAGCTTGCCAATCCATCACATCCTCACCTGAGCAAGTCTGCAAAAGGAAGGACAGAATTGTGGAAGAAAATATTATTTCCTTTACTTTAACAGAGAGAAATCATATAGATTTCTTAGAGAACACACAGCCCCTATGATCCCCTCTGCTTTTAGCTCTGTCATACCTTTAAGGAGACTGGTGTAGTTTAGTTCTTCTGGTGCAAGTCAGAGTGTCTACAAGCCAAAAAAAAAAACCCTCTTTCTTCATAGCTATGGACTAGATAGACAATTTTCCTTTCTTTTTTTTTTGTCCAAAACCACCACTGTCACACTGGAACTGTGCTGGAAAGAAATTCTACAGTTCTTCTACATTGCCAGCTATCCCATAAATATATTTACAAAGATGAGAGAGCACTGATATTTAGATGTACAATACTGAAAAAAAATACCTTAATGGATTGAAAAGACTGGATCAGACAGTATATACAGAAGAGTTTTGGGGAACATCAGTTTGAAAGTTCCCTAAATGTAACAGCAAAATTATCAAACAGTAGAATTAGCAGGGACACTGGCATTTCTGCTCTCGGCAACTTTTTGCTGTCTAGGTTTGAGGAATAGCTTCTTTCCAGCTGTTGGAAAGAAATCCTGTTATTTAATTCTCTTACATTTTTTTAAACAGTCAAGCTACTTACGTGCCACAGTGACTTACATGTCTGCATGACACCTGTGTAGCTACTTTTTGCCACTTCGCGATCATGGGCATGAGTTTTTAGTTTTCTTCTGAGTTGTTATGGGTATTGTGGCTTGCTTGATTTACTTGGTCCCTTTTATATTTCAGCAGACAGCCTTAAAAATAGACACAAATTTCAAAAGACCTAGAATAAGTAGGACGGTTCTGAAGAGTATAACCACCACCAGTTATCCCTCTTAATTAATTAATTTATTTATCAATTGTTTGGTTGATACATAATGATTTCTAAAATGTTATTGTTGTTAGCTATTTCGCATAGGAAGACAGACTTATACACACTGTTAGGGCTTCTTAGGACACTACCAGACCCCACTGGCCTTTCCCAGTCTCCCCTGGGAACTCCCAATCCTGCACATGGACGCTGGAGAAAAATTTCAGCTGAGTCTGAGGCCTCCAGTCCTCTGCCCCATAGGACTGCTGGTTTCCAGCCCTGTCCCCAGAATGGACCTTATGATTTTCTCACGTTCCTATATAGTCCCTATTCCTGTAATCTTGTTCTGTTCCTGGGGAGTTTCTGACTTCAGCTTATCACTTGCCTTCCCAGGACTGTTAATACTCCATTACAGCACCAGGTGTTGCTCACCACAGTCACATCCTGAGGGATGGTGCCTGCTGGGAAGAGCTCTGCCACGCCTGGGGTCACCCTTGGCTCACAGCTCCCAGTCCCTTAGGGAGCAGCTGGCCTTTGCTGCACATTGACATGGATCTGAAAAAATGTACTCTGCATGACATCCAGTGTGAGTCACTCCAGGGCACAAATTTTATTTGAAAATGGGTTTTGAAAGTGCACTGTACCCTTCTCTGTGTGACAGACTGCTCTTTCCCTTACTGAAGACTTCCTGTTTGACATTGTGGTTCCTAATCTCCAGAGAGCATTATTCCAGTAATCATTATTACTCATTAATTATTTATTAATATCAAAATTTTAGACATAGTGCAAGTCGTACAACAGTGATTTTCCATAAATGACCACAAAAAATCTGAATTTACTTCAATATTAACTGTCACTATTTCCACACTGCAAATGAACAGACTTTTTTTTTATTTTATTGCTAAGGCTTGTTATACAAATTTATGTAGCCTGCATCTGGCTTGTTAAAATCTAATTTACAGTTTCTGCCTCAAGAGGATAAGAAGTGGTGTCTGTGTGCTTCATTGTATATCCCTAAGAAACAATTCACTTTTGAACTCAGAATTTTTTCACAGTAAATTGGTTCTGTGATAGAAAAATAAACACATTTGTTTTCATGAAATGCTGTAGGGAAAAGAACAAAAAACCCACAAACCACCATTTCTTTCTAGTCAAATGAACAATAATGGAACTAGTAGCTGTATTAGAAGCTGCCATTTTGTAGTTTACACAGTAATACATAGGGGAGCTTTTACCTTTAACTTCTCATTTGTTATCAAATACATGTTGTTAACATCCATTTCTTTGAATATTATTTGATAATTAGAATCATACAAAATAATAGTTTTGATTTACCTACACAAGGAAGAGAGGTTGGTGGAGGGAGGATGCCAAGCAACATATGAAATTTCTGCTCCAAATGGAAGTTCTAGGTATTTTCCTTTAATATTTACCTCCTCTACTCTAAACACATTTTTATTAACCAAACTTCTGTAAAAGCATTTATTTTTATTTTCTTTCATGTATAATGACTTCAACTACAGTCACTACTGCTTGAATATGTTTCTGTCAAGATTCAGTTTACAAAAACACAAAACATGTTCTATCAACTTCCCACTTGCCCTATGCCATTCAAGAAGAGTTGTCTTGGTGCCTTCTTGCCACTAGTTTATCAGTAGCTTTTTTAATTTTAAAAAGGCAGAACTTTCAGGTTTATATTTTCATAGCTGTAATATATTCAAATCCTTCTCCACTTATAAAAGTTGCCAGGCAAAAATATCCAAACGGATTAAAATCCAGGTAGAACAGTGTTACTGACCATGACAGAATGGATTGTCTAGGGCTCTGAGGAAGAAACATAAAAGTTGGGCTTTTCAAGAGCACTGGAACAGCAAACCTGAAAGATAAGTGAGACAGTTATTTTGTCATTTGAATTGATATTTTAGCTTCTTAAATTATAAAATAAATAATTTTCTAAAGCAGTAGCACCTTCCTTGGAGAGTAACCTTTCTTTTAGATGGTTACAGTTCAGAATCTAAGCCAAAAACATAACTCTAGAGCAAAAAGGTCAAAGCTAGAGACCTGAGACTCAGAGCAAAAACCACATTAAAGACATGAGAGTTCAGACATACAAGCTGTCCATAAGTAAAGAATATGGTTACAATCAGCCTAGGTCTGGAATTGTGACATTAAACCAGTTAGTTCTTGTCACTGACATGGATCATTGCTACCACATTGTACCAAAAGGTAGTAAATCTGGGCTTCATAATTACTGGAAAACCATTTTTGTTTTGTTCTTTTGTATTGTTCCTAAATATAACCCCAATATTATTCCTTCAGAGTAAGCTAATAAATCCATAACACTGTCCAAGAAGCTAAAGAAAGGGCCTGCTTAGCAAAAAAAAAGAGCAGTAAAAAATGAGAAGTCTAGTTGGAGACCGGTGACTAGTGGTGTACTAGGGATCAATACCAGGTCCAGTCCTGTTTAACATCTAAATTAATGATCTGGCTGAGAGAGCAGAGAGTACCGTGTAAAGGAATAAAGAAAATTAGATGCTTAGTGTAACTCACTTAGCATTAGTAGCCAGCCGTGCTGAAGCCTCAGGCCACACACTGTGAACTTTTTGCTGGACACACTGAGCTTTTTACCTGCTTAAGTAAAAGGGATCCCCAGAGCCTGTTCATACTGGAAGACAAGGCGCTAAGGAAGGCCACTATCCTGCCAGCAGAGGCTGCAACATTAGAGGTAAAAAGAGAAATGGCCCACCCAGAGACAGTGAAGAGAACCAGTGGAGAACCAGAAGACCCCAGTTCCTAATATTTTTATTGGATTAAACTGTTGCATAAGGGGTAGGAAACTTAGATGGTAAGGATATAAGTATGTAGGGATTTCTTTGTTTGGGGTCCTTTTCTGAAGACACTGAGCTCAAGCCTTCCTTATTGCAATACATTTAAATTTTTAAATTATTTTTTCTGGAAGTGGACAACTGAGACTCTGCTGTGGGAAACCTAGGGCCAAGGAATTTCTTTAATGCACCCTCAGGAATTTACAGCTGACACCACATAGGGAGGAGTGGTTCACTGCAGGGTGTGAGGCTGTCCAGAGGGACCTCAAGAGGCCAAAGAAATGGCAGGAACCTCAAAAACAGAAAGGCAAATTCCTGCACCTGGTGAGGAAAAATAATGTGCACTAATCTGGAGGCTCCTTCACCTAGCAGAGTAGTACCTGGAGGTCCTGGAGATCACCAGGCTGAACATGAGCCAGAAATGTTCTCTTGCTGCAAAGAAGGTGACTGGTATCCTGGGCTATGTCAGGAAAAATATTGCCCACAAGTTGGGGGAGGTCACACTTCACATTTATCCAGCAGTGGTGAGGCCATGTGTATAACCGCATCCACTTTTGGGGCCTGAGCGATACTATTGAGAGTTCAGCAAAGCACCACAAGGATAAGGCAGGGACTAGAGCACCTTACAGAAGAAGAACAGCTGAGAGAGCTGGGGCTGCTTTGCATGGAGAAGGCTCCAGGGAATCTTATCAAAGTATGTAAATACCTGAAGGGAGGGTGCAAAGAGGACAGAGACAGATTCTTTCCAGCGGTGACCAGTGACAGGACAAAACAAAAAGACAATAAAAACACCTTTTTATTTCTTTTCTTTCTTTTTTTTTTATTCTTCTTTTTTTTTTTTTTTTTTTTTTTTTTTTTTTTTTTTTTTTTTTTTTTTTAATGTAACTTGTTCTAAGTCTTGGGAAGATAAAAATCTCACAATCTGTACAACTGTAGCTGGAGCACCACTGTTGGGCTGCAGTAAGGTTGCTGCTTCTTTCATGCTGAGTTTTATATAGGCTTGGAGACAGGAAATGAGGTCAACCTCACTATCTCTACAAATGCATTTACAGATTTGGAGTGGGATCCATTAGTCAAATTAAATTAAATGGCCACATAGAAAGCTTTGGGAATACTTGGGAAAGGGATTTATGAGGTAGGTTCGCTAAGGTGTGCCAGCTCTACAGAACACAGGGAAGGTTGGTAAAAGACTTAAATAGTTTTCTCACTATTAACTATACAAAATTGCATTCTGACAATTTTATATTCTCATCTATTGGTTAATATTCAGTATCACCTAATATTCAGTTTATCAGCTGATAGTAGAGAACACTGAATTTAACCTATTTTCTGATAGACTTAAGTGAAAAGAATTGTCCTTCCTGAAACATACAAAATCATGTAATTAAATTAATTTAAACACCATTTCCTTAGCTGAAAGCTACTATTGATAAATCTTGAATTATTGTATAATCCCCAACAGTCAGTGGCAATTCAAAGGCTTTTTGTTTGTGGTTTATTATCATTATTATTATCGTAATTATTATTATAGTGATTATTATTTCCACATCTTTTAGCCAAAATGCTATATACATACATAAAAACTGATTTTTACAACAGATTCTTCCTTACAAAGTGCTTATTATTTCCTTTCGCATCTCTTAAATAAATGTACCAACTCCAACTGTATCATTTAAATTGCAACAATTTCATCAGACAAAAAAACCCAAATGATTGTTAGAAATTACCACAAAACTCCTCCCCCAAATTACAACACATTAGTTTAAGTCAATCCTATAAATAAGATTTCCTTCAAAAAAGACTGGACCAGATAAATCTGTTTAACTATTCTGTGTTTTATAACAACTGGAGTTTTAGCAGAAAGTCCTACATGTATGTAATTTAAATGTTGCATTATCTGCCTTTTTCTTGAGGCTTTTAAATGGATGTTTCACCTACATCTGTTTTTTGAGATTTTAAAAGGAAGTCCTTCATTTAGTCATACAATTTTTAAGATTAAACTTATTTGAGAAAGAAAACATGACATTGCAAATTAAATTAGAGCAGAGCCTTTGTAATAATTGAAAATGTATACATTAGAGGATTCGTCTTTCTGTTTGTTTTTTTTTTTTTTTTAATAATGGAGAAAATGCATGAAATCTAAATAAAATTTTGGGCTGCCCTTGTGTTGGGTGGGATTATGGAGTTTTGATTAATGATTTCTCTTATAAGCCCATTACTTATGTTTCAATACTCTCCATGATACTGTCCAAGAATGATACTGTCCAGACTGCTTCCATGGCTTGCAGCTGACCGGGAGGTGAAAGGCATCTCCGAACAAAACCAAACCAAACCAAACCAAACCAAACCAAACCAAACCAAACCAAACCAAACCAAACCAAAAACAAACAAACAAACAAACAGACAGACAGACAAACAAACAAACAAACAAACAAACCAAACCAAACAAAACAAACCCTCAGTCCCCCAGCAGGCGGATGGCGGATGGGGAGCCGGTAAAAAAGCAGCGCCAGAAGGCTCATTCCCTCCGGCTCTGCTAAGTGTGCACAAGGGAATGGTGCAGTGGTGGTGAGAGGAAAGCTAACATCTTTACAGATAATTCTATGGGTGAAGGGATGGGTGTTAACATCTTTGAAATAGGTTCACTAACTTCAAGCAGCAGGTTCGTTGAGGAGCCCAGAAAGTTTGGCTCCTGAAACAGTCAAATGGGTGTGCATAAGTCTGAATTTCGAACTTTGGGATAAAATAGTAGGTTCAAGGTGGGGATATGTGGTAGGCGTTTCGGGAAGGCTGTAGCTTCCCAGTACCTCAGCAATGGTGAAAGGAAGAGGGCAACATGCGGCCGGGAGTTCAGGATAAAAGGAAGCTGCGCCCTCCGAAACGTCAAGAGAGAAAGCCCCGCAGGTGTGTGACCTAGCGGACTCTCTCCCTTTATTCGAATAAAGTTGCAGGACTCCTCTGTCTCCTTTCTGCACACAAACCTCTGGCGTCGGTTCATTTTCCTGCCAGTGGCATCTCCCTGGGAGGGGAGGAATAGCTTTGCTAATGAAGCCTGGTAGGTTCCCACCCAGCTGTCCCTGGAACCTCGCCGCCACCCGCAGCAGTGCCACAGCCCCCATCCATCCCGGCAGGCTCTCTCCGCCTTCTCTGGGGAGCGGATTCCCGGCCAGGTCCGCGGGCCGCCCGCAGCGCCCAGCGCCAGATGCCTGTTGCCAGGCAACACCGCTGGGACCCGCGGGCCCGGCCCGGGGCAGCTCAGCCCTGCGGGGGCGTCTCAGGGCGCCTCGGGTACACCTGGGGCTTCTTAAATTTTGTTTTTATTTTCACTTTTGCAGCATGCATGTAGTGTGTGAGTGAGTTACAGAGCTATTATTATCTAAAATCAGAGCCAGTCATAAGCAAGCAGCTGGTACGTAGTTATTATCACAGTGGTGTGTGAACAGAAGTGGGTTTGGGGTTTTTTAGGTATGGCATGGTTTTCTTTATTTAGAAAAAAAAAAAAGCTTCAGCTATATTGCTTTCCTGCAATTTTAGATTTTTGTTTGTTTATTTGTTTTGGTTTGTTTTTTTCTTTCACTGATTGTTTTCATTTCTATATTGGGTTAAGAGCTTTAAGAGTAAAAGCAGTGCTTGAATAAAAAGTCAGTTAATTTTTTTAGTTTTGACACTCACCACAGGAAGTGTTTCCTCCTTTATAGCCTTTCTTTTTGGAGATGAATTTGTTGTGTTTAAACAAAGTGGGTTTTTTTGTTTGTTTTTTTGGTTTGGTTTGGTTTGGGTTTTTTTGGATGCCAGAGACTAATATTCTGTCAAATACACTTTTTGTAAGGTACAAACTCCAAATGCTCAGGCTAGCATGTGTAGACCTTTGTCACTGTGAAAAACAGAGTTCACTGTCTTGGTAAAGTTTTGGAAAGGTTTAATAAAAAGACAATAGGAGACAAACTTAAAGCAAAAGAGATATGTACGGCCGGGTGCCTTAGGGTCCTACTAAGGAGCACACACTACTTCAGAAAACACTTCTTTAAATGCATAGACATGTTGTATATTCATAAACCCTCATGCATCATTCAAAACGGTCTTTTGGGTCCCCCCTTACCCCACCTTTACTATGCCCCTCCCTTTGCAGATTTTGCATTTTTCATTCCAGTCGTTCTCTTGGTATCCATCAGTCTGGTTNACACATATATATATATATATATATACATATATATAAAATTTATATTTGCAAAAGCCAATAACCTAATATGCACTTATAACATCACCATACCAAATAAAGCCAAAAGACTCTTGAGGGTCCAGGTGTTTTGATCACTGAAAAATCATAACATAAACCAGTTCAATTCCACAATTCACTGCTCCCAAGAATGAGCTCAAGTAATTATCATTCCCTATCATGGAAGAGCATAGGAAGAGCATAATGAAAGTCCAAGGGGAGGCATATATTGTTTTTTATCATAACCATGAATATATGGCTTTACTGAACTATATAGCAATAAACATCTTATGTATACTGAGTTTATAGGCAAAGACCTAGTTTCTTATAATTAGGCATAAGGCTAGTAAAACAAAGCTCTGTTTTGCAAGGTGTTTTGGGGTAACCATTTCTTTTTTTTTACAGATATTATCGTGGAAACTGTGGGAAAAAAACACACAAATTATTTAAGAGTTTGCAAATTGAACAGATAAGCATGGGAACATAATAAAAGGTCTCATTATCTATATACATGTGAATTCTTTTTTTTATTTATTCCTTAAAGCTCCTTCAGGGTAGAAGATAAAAGCTAATAAAAAGAATGGCATTTATTTTGCATCTGTTTCTAACTTAAATACTTATTCAAAAATAAGGATTGGCTGAAATGGCAGTAAAATATCCAAAGTGAATCAGAGTTAAGGTTTGAGATTTGTAGTGAATCAGAATTGATATTCACATTTTATGTCAGAATCTTATCAGAAGTTCTTGTAGTGGTTACTGATGCAAAAGTAACAAAAAGAAACTCAGGTATTGGGAACCCATTTTATTAAGATCTGTACAAATATGGAATAAAAGAGAGTCCCTACCCCAAGAAATTTGTAGAATTGAGTACACAAAACAGAATATGTACAAAATGAAGTATGATAAAACAAAAGGTAAAAAAAATTAAAAATTCCCAAAGGCTGCACAGCACAAGCATTATGAAAGTAGAAAACAGTCCCTCAATTCTGATCCACTGTACACCTAGACCACTTTTGGCACAGATTTCAGCAGATTATCATCTTATGTAATGTTCTCCTTCAGGGTGTGATTGCAGTTGACTGAGAAAAGAAATACAAAAGCTAAATTTACCTGGTCCCTGCTAACAGAGTGCGCAAAGCCTTACGCAAAACAAGAGTTGGCTACTGCAGCCCAGGCAGGAGAAAGCCATGTTAGATAATAAGCAGGAGGATTATGCCACATCTGAATGTATCACCTTCCATGACAAAGGAAGTGTTTTTCTGTGTTTTCACCACTCATATTCCTACGTCATGTGAAAAAAATGAAACATTTCAGAGATAAAGAACTGATATCCAACATGGACACCCATATTTTTTGGGGGACCAAACTAAATGTATTACTGTGATCTGGATTTTAACCTCATTTATACTTAATATAGACTTAAAAATAAGTATACCTAATCTTTGTAGGCCAATTTTTTAACCAGTTTATTTCCTTTTCCTGTTCTTTAACTGACTGGGGACAGGAGGTGTTCTGATACTCAGTGATTTTCTTGTTTTCTTTGAAACTTTTAACTGTTTTGAACTTGTCTTGAAAATATTTTTCTTTTTTCTTTTTTATTTTTTTTCCTCACGTTTTTTCTCCATTAGTGTTTTTAGGCATCAGAGCTGACTTTTAACTAGCTTTTCAACGTGCATAGCACTGCAGCTCATTCTATTTCACTTTGGCAGGCTGGGTCAAATCTCTCCAGACACATGGTTTATTCCAATTACCTTTGATTTTTATTTCCACATGTTGCCTACTTTTACAAGGACTTCTTAATACACTGCTGCTAAAATGTTTTGGGGACATCTATCAATAATATTGCCATTGTAGCTGCAACACAGAGACACAAAAAAAAAACTACTGGTGGGACTTGTATTTTTTCCCTATGTACTCAAGTGAATACTTAGTAAATACAGGCAGTAAAGTCAGATGAGTCTCGACTTCTCATCCTGAAATGAGCACCTGCTGTATTGATTTTTTCATCAGCCGAGTCAGTAAATATTTTAGCTGTATATATTCTTTCTTACTGGACACGTTATGTTTTGGTGATGTCTTTTTTCACTGTCTTTGATTTTCCATACTACCCACTCCAGTGTGAAACAGATTGATCAATGACAGTGCTGCTACAAGTATTGCTGATCATTTGTTTTTAAGCTCTAAGAGTCTGTTTTCCACAGGCACTCTTGATTTTTCTTTAACTTTTGCAATTCACATTATCTGGATGGCTTCTCTGCTTTGCATTCTACTATGTCATTTATGTCCTGTTTCAATGATTATTCCTTTCATTATATCTTCTGTGGATCTTATTCCCATTTACTTTCTCTCATGGTGTTGACTGATTTTTTTTTTTTTAATCCTTGTTAGAATTTTCTGTGCCAGCAAGTCACTATTATATTTCCTTAACTCTCACCATCTAGTCTGTCCAGTATCCTGTTTCTCTCTGTCTGTGACACACCCTGAGGAAATTCTGCTGCTAGTTTGTTTTCTTCTTTTGAATCTTTCTTCCAAAATCACAATCTTTGACACTTTCCTATCATCTTATACAACTAACTAGTCACCTTGTCTTCGCTTCACAATCTTGTGGTTGTTTTTTTTGTTTTCTGCTTTTCTTTCCCTAAGCCCTACCAGATCTCATTATTTCATTCTTAGTAATATTTTGAAATCCCACTTCTTACATCACTTTCACACTATAAAATCCCAGAAAACTTACTTGTCTTTCTCACATGTTGTGACCATTTTCTCATAGGACTCTGTACCACTCCTTCAGGCCACAAAGTGTGCAACAGAGATGAAACTGCTTCTAACCAGTTGTTCTGTCATTCCTTCCTTAAATCTGGTTCTTGAAGCTTTTCATTTGTTCTTGTCTTTAGCATAAAATTTATACTTACTGAACCCTATATCCTTTATTTTTCTAATTTTCACAATTAAATATGTACAAGAGAAATCTGTACACTCCAACAGAATGCGCAGCTGGGAAGTCCTTAGCAGGCAGTGCACAAGAAAAATGCCAGAGAATTCCTGGGGATTCTGTTACCTGTGCCAGGGTGGCCCTGAGATCATAGTCATGTTCATAAAACATCTAAGCATTGAAATCTGCACAGATATTAAATCAAATAAAAAAAAAAAAAAACCCAACAACTTTTTCTTGCTGTTTTTTAAAAATATTTTTTCTGCTATTTTATTTAATATTGACTCCATATTCTCATATTAGAGGTCTCAATTAGATTGAACTATTCTATGTTGAAAATTACAGTCCTGAGATAATTTTAGCTAATTTTAATGTTCTGTAGAATATTATTCTGGAGCATGAGACTGTCTATCTGATTTGTTGCTGCCTTGTTATGGGAGTTTACAGCCTCCTTTGTTTCCTATAGGTTGCAGGAACACAGATTTGATAGATGTATACACAAATTTTAAATTATTCTTTGCAGATAACCTTATTATACTGGATATGAAGCAGGAAAAAAAAGAGACATTGGTCAGGTGAAAGAATATATATTATGGATTCAGCAGCTAATATTGAAGACAACAATATATGCATACACACAAAAAAAGAAGTTAGGAATAGATATATCTAAAAGAAACTCCCTCTTGTCTATCAGTGAGGGGGAAAGTGTCTCAGAGCAATAACCCCACATATTCTACTGGGATGAGGAAAATGTTCTTATTCAAGAACACATTTGGTATTCTAACTACCACTAACTCTTTGTGGTAAAGAGTGACAGTGAGAAAGACAGATAATTGTTGCATATGCATATGCTGAGGTGTTGAGTTTTCTGAAAGCAGATGTGAGATTTTTCTTTTTCTTGTTTGTTTCTCTGGATTTTGATAGTTTTGTTTATTTAGTTGGTTTTTGTTTGTTTTTTTTTATTTTTTTTCCCCTTAGATTCTACAGAGTAGCTACTGGTGCTTACAGAAAACAATCAGATTCAAAACAAAACACGTGCAATATAAGAATCTTGCAAAATAACATATTCAGAGGAAGTTTATTTAAAAAAAATTAAAGCATTGCAAATTAATTAAAAGTAACTGAATTATAACCAGTGAAATTCATTAAATGGTATGACAGAAAACTCAAATATGAGCAGGATCATTATGGAAGAGCTGCTTGATTTTTTTTTAAGTTACACTTTTTTTTTTTTCCAATTAAACATCCATATTATAGTTTAGCTTCACTTTTTTCTTAATAATAGTCAAGCCATTAAAACTGGGATAAACAATTGCTCTTCTGTAACATTTCTCATTTGAAGGATTCTGAAATATATAGCAAACATAATCCAATAGAATGTAAAGTGAAGACCTCAATCATCATGAAGACAGACACAGTTTAAAACAGAAAAAAAGATATAGCATACAAATGAAATTTCAGAGGCAGTTAAAAAGGAGAACAAAGACAACAAAACTGCTGTGTCCAAAACACTCAGTTTGACAGTGCTGTTCCTTGCAAGATGGTCAATGTGTTTTAGTCACGAGCAGCGTAACTGATTGGCCCAAGGGGACTAGAAAGATGGTTTGTTTCTGGTTGTCAGCGTATTTTTATTGTGACAAGTTTTTTTTTACCAGCTATAATCAACTCAAGCAGCAACAGTTTCTCTGCTTCACAGATCCAGTAGCATGGTACTGCTGTCTCCTTTCCCATCATGTTGCCATGGCTGTCAATGATTCAGTAGAACTCCAGAATCAGAACTGTCACAGAAACAGAAATATAGAATCATATTGTCAAACTGCCAAAGATTTCACTGCTATCATATTTTCTTGTTAAAACCAGTCTTTATGTCCTAATCAATGGCACACTTTCTACTTCCCATAAGGAAGCTACAGAAAAATGTTAGAGACATTCCCCACATATTTTTTTAGTACAGTCTTCTTTTACTGCCTCAGAGAGAGCTGTACTGATTTCTGAATCCGCTTACTGGTCTTATAGCCAGCTAGTTTTGTAGAGTTGATGTGAGTTAACTTACAGCTAAGCTCCACACAGCTGCTCACACACTCTCCCCCATACCCTAGAGGTCTGGCGAGAATAGGAAGACCAAAACAAGAAAACTGGTAGGCTGAGATACAGATACTTTACTAAGCAAAGGAAAGATCAAAAACAAAACCAAACCAACCAACCAAACAAACAAAAAACCAAAACCAAACCACAAAAATGGAAACAAATGCTAAGCACTTAACACCTCCCAGCCAGTCTTTGAGCAAGGGCTATCTTCCCCCACCCCCCCATCAAAGGAAAAAAAAACAAAAGCCTCCATAGATTTATATTGCTGAGCATGATGTTATATAGCGTAGGATATTCCTTGGTGATCTCAAATCAGCTTTCCTGATCCTTTTTTGTGTCCCTTCCCAGCTTCCCACACACCCCCGAAATACTCTCTGGGGAGAGAGCTGAAAAGGAGAAAGGACTTAATACTAGGGAAGCTCTTTTCAGCAATAGTTTAAACATATTATTAACACTGATTTAGTTACAAATAGAAAGTGCAGCACCATACTGGCTGCTGGGAAATAAATTTACTCCATCCATGCCAGACCAATACAAGAGGTCATTCAAACACATAGCCCTTCATGCTGCCTTGAACTAGAGCATGTTAGAAATTTTGGAGCATGGAGGTCAGAGGATAATTACCAAGTGCAGTCTTATTCAGCAAGATTTCAGGTGCACTGGTCAGACACGTTAGCAATTGTTGGAAAAACATGGAACTTGCTAGATATATGTTTATTCTAGGTGTTTATTGCTCTGTGGGACTCCCAGGAAATGCTGAGACCACCACAGTGCTGGGGAATGTGTAATGTCTGTACAACTGTGTGGCAAAAAGTCTATTCAGAGCTGTCTCACGAGAGAGCTCTCTAATGAATCAGGGATTAGAAGATTTAAAAGTTAGAAATGAAGTTAGTAAGATAAAAGTAGTATATTTTGATTGAGGGATTTAACAAGAGGACTAGAAGAGGCTAGAGGTTTAATTATTAGCAGGTGAGTAGAATTGGAGTAGCTAGAGCGAAGACAATATATCATGCATTTGATCCAGTTATGTTTTGTTTAGAAGCAATAGGGAGTATACATAGTATTGTGAAGAACCAAGAACCGAAAACGCACCTGGCCTCTGAGATAANGAATTCGCACACGGTTTTGGGAGGATTACCTCACATGTGCCCAGCGCTGCAATAAACATACCACTTTTCAACTTCAATGAGTTGAAGAGTTCCTTTGTCCTGGCACTTCTGTGCTTCACTAATAGCTTTAGGACTGCTTTAAGCCACAAGATTAACATAAAATATATTCAATGCAGCTACTACTAATAATGAAATATCCAAATAATTTCAACTTTTCTGCATTTTGAAAAAAAAAACTTAAGGTTCCAAGAAGATATTTTACCATTATTTGCAGATGACTGTAATCATACAATAAGAACACTACAAAGCCTTAGCCATGACACCATAAGCAAATATAATGGGTACTACAATCAATAGTTCAATGTGTAGGGCACAACAATTTCAATTTTATACGCCTGTATATGACATGTAGCTTTAAATCAGTTCAGCGGTTGACAGGAAGCAGTATTCCAGTTTAGTACCATTTCAGTGTTTATACAAGTTGCATTTACTGGGTACCCTAGCCATTGAATTCTGTACAAACTGAAATTTATGTGCTGAAGCAAACATCTAGGATAACTTCAGGGTGTAAGTCTTAATAATGTATAGCTATACTCTAAAAGTAGGTAAGTAAAGACCTGTGTATCTGGATGAGGCTGGGGTATCTTAGGAAGGATACTGTGGGTTAATTTGCTTATTGTTAAAGCATTGGTAGTCAAAAGTAGTATCAAGATGAGACTCAATGTTTAGCATCAAACTCCACAGAGAATTAGGATAGCTGTGATATTCATCACCACAGTGCTTGACTTCTGTGCTCCTGGAACAAAACACAGAGTCCAAACCAAATACATAATATTCCTGTATTGAATGGAAAATGCTGAAGCAGTAATCACATAAGTCCTAAGTTAGACTTTGTATACATTGTCAACTGCAAGAGACACACTTCTTTGAAACTTGTCAAAGAAGAAAAGATAACTTTGGAACTTCTAGTAATTGATTCACTCTATGTCAAAGAGTTAGCTCTCTGCATTGTACAGATGATTTACACTAACTTAAATTCCCCAGGTAGTTGATGTAAACACTCTCAATCAGCCCAGACCAGGATTCACAACTGGACTAGACTACAGTAACTCATGGGATGTCCATAAAAGGTTGTAGCTTAAATATTGCTGATCTTGAGATATGATACCCAGAATTTTGAGTGCATCTCTGTCGAAGGAGGAGTCTCTATTCACACCCTCAGCTGAAGGTAAGAGCCAAATGTATCTTTTTGAAAATGGGGCAAGTTATTTGAGGCAATAACCTGGCTATTAAAACAGTCACAGCACAAGAGATTGTAGTTTAGAACAATTGTCAACATGAGAGAAAGTTACATGTCTGTCAGAGAAGTGCCCTAAACAATTGTCTCTTGGTGGTTATGGGGTACTTTTCTTGGAGAAGAAAAATATTTTGCAAAAGGAATTAAAATTATTTATAGGCATATGTTTCTCCTACTTAAAATAACTAGTAGGAAAGAAAAAATTTCTACGTGTATCAGTTATCCCTCTAACATCAGCATCATACTGGATCGAGCTTTGCATAAACACCATTTATAGTATCCTAAAGACTGTGCTGATTCTCTTTTTGCATGTCTTTCATTGTGGACAACATTTCACGTGAGTGTTTTAGAAATTATTCCACATTCCAGCTTTGTCATTCCTTTGCCCATGGCTGTAACAGCAGAACCAAATCCAACTCTCGGGCTTTGTGATATGCAGATTAATTCATTTCACCATTGCCCTTTTCTAGGGTGCCAATGAATAGTTTTGCCTACTCATGCCAGTCAAAGCTGAAACACAGTCCATTCAGCTGGCAGTGACAACACTCAGACAACAGTCTGCACCTGCTCTGATTCTTAACTTAAAGGATGGCTCTGTCTCAGTACATTTTTTCCACAGTGTTGCTTTAGAGAGCTGTAGCTTCAATGAAGTCATTGTTTCTGTCATTAACTGCTTGAATAATTCATTACTTAACAGAAAACATCCCTCTTTGCTCTCTGTTTATTCCATTGCTTGTATGTTTCAAAATAAAAAAGTCAATGAGTAATATAGTGATTATTTTGAAAAAGAATTTGCTTACCCAAGGGAAAAAAAAATGCTTGGCACAAGTAAGGAACAAAGAAAAAAAAAATAGGAAAAAAAAGTTTTTATTTTTCTTATTTTACACACAACCTGAAGTATGTGTCTCAAAGACACTGCTTTGATTACAAATAAAAAATAGCAGATTGTTTGATACATAATCACATTTGGTATGTGATTAATTTATTAATAATGATGTTGCGATTTCCTTATAAAAGTAAGTACAGAAATTTTCTAAGCTTGGGAAGCTGAAGATACAATAAGTATCAGGACTAGAATTGTCACAAAGATAAGCTGTGTTCCAACTTGCACCAGTAAACAGGCGAGAGGTAATAGAGTACATAACTCAGTGCAGCATCTGCTTCATGTGCTTCCTGTGATTTATGAATCATGCACTATTGGAATAGCTGTGAATCACCAAAATTTTATGGAGTATTTCCTAAGTGCATTCTTAAAGTATGTCAAGATTTCCATGTACTAGTCTGAAATGACCATTACTGCTTCATGTACTTTGATTCCTTTTTGTTTTAATCATTTTAGGTAAGAGATTTAAATGTTAGGACATCAAATAGCTCAGTAATGCATCTAAAATTGTGGGTAATAGGATAATTGGCAAGACCAACCTGCTGATAAGGCATAAGATAGGATAAGATAAGGTATCTCACTTTATATGGCAGTAAAATGTACTGACAGCCCTGAATTCTTTTAAACATGGAGCAGTTTTATAACATAATCTGTTAGTGAACCTCTTAAATCATTCTAGAATCTTGTTAGCAATTGTTTGTGTAGCCTAAAATGATACAAAATCTTCTTTTATGTGCATCTACAGAACAGGAAAAATGTGAAGAAGTGCCAAAAGTTAAAATATTTTTGTGAATAAACACAATGAAGAATATGTAGCACATCATGTATTTTGGCAGAAGTACCCACTCCCCTGGATGATATCTGGCCACTACCAGTTTTCTGCACCCTTTGTTTTGTGCTGCATTGCACTACAGCATGGCTGTGACAGGTACACCCCGCCCCACCTCACACCCACCTGTGGGAATGAGAAGGGCAAGAACTCTTGGACAACAGAAAACACTCCCAGTCAATGAGCAATGAGAGGCAGAGAAATTTCTGGGCCATGATCATGTATGACCATGAGCCCCAACCCACCAGGTTATAAATGGGGCCCTGACAAAATGTAAATGGGGCCCTGACAAAAACCATGCGTGGTGCTTTTTGAAACAGTGTGTGAGTGATGGGAAACTTCCCTTGGGGACTGGGATGACATCCAAGGAGATTTCCCAGGACTAAGTGCCCACCCCTCACTCCCAGGTGAGTGACTATTTTTCTGCTTGATATCCATGAGCAATTCCAGGACCCTTTGGGTGAAGCAAATTGATTTTTCTGGCTAATGCCAGTGACTGTGCATGAGTTTGTTATTTTCTTGAAGATGTTTTCATGTGCCTCCATGGCACATGTGCAAAATTACAAAAATCAGTTGAATCAATATGGCCAAACTTGAGCATAGTGCTATGGAAGAAGATGCAGAGACTATAAAGTCCATCTATACACCTGTATGAGGCTGTTCTGCTGTTCTGAGGCTAAAAGGACTGATAATAAAATACAGGAATCAAAGAATAAGATTCTGATTCTTGCTGAAATCATTAGGATTTTTAAAATTTATTTTGTGGGGATCCGGATTTAATTAAATGAGTTTGCAAATACATGTGTGTATCAATAAATGCAAATACATTCACACAAGAGAACATGTAAGTATCTCTATGCAAGGTAATAAAGAGGATATTGTTAATACTAATATATTAGCAGTCCTTGGGCAATGAAAACTAAGTAACTATGGGAATGAGTTGAGAGAATTGGGGTCCAACAATACATTTTTGGAAAATTCATTTTAATGGTGTTCTCATATTTCTAATGCAAGTAAAATTGCCAAACAGAGTTTTAAATAGACTTTCTGCATAAATTATGCTTGTTTGATATTCATAAAAATCTTTTCCTCTACATATATAAGCAGGAGTATCTCTTTTATAGATCCCTGGAACATAAAACTACTGTAAGTGGGGGCAAAGTGAGCCAAAAATTGGTGAAAAATACTTTTGAAAGGAGGCTTGGTTTAAGACACTAGAAACTTCCATATTATTAATTACACATAACATAGATCTTTTAATTTTAGAGTTTACAGGTGTTTTATGTCTTATGTTTTTCAGTTTACACCAAACTATGCAGTCTTTCCTTTGTTTTTAAGTCACATTTTCAAAGGGAGCAAAGTATTTAAGGCTCAAGGGGATGGTTTATCTCATTTGCTATATGCATTTGGCACTATCCAATACATTGAAGTAGACTGTAATTTCATTTAGAGTTTGGAAAATATGCATTATTCATGCATTATAGAGGAAATAATAGGGGCATTAAGATTTTGAAAGAAACTCTTACAGCACTATTGACAAGAGAAAACAAGGAGAAAAATACTCCAATAAATATTTGTAGAAGGGCAGGTAAGTATGTGCATTTTATAGACACATACATATGTGCATTTTAATAGGCACAGATGTACATATCCTTGCAAAAATATTATTCTTACTTTATGATGTTACAAAATTATAATTATTTTAAAAATACTAGCTTTTTCTATTTTTTTTTTGCCTGGTTAGAGTGTATTACGAAATATCTGTTTCCCAGAAAGGAACTTCTACTGCCATGTCTCAAGTTTTAAATACCTCAGTACACAAGCCATTTCATTTTGCAAGTCTATTCATGCTTTGTATAGTGGCATCTCACAGCTGGGCCCCTGAGATCTATTGCAATTGAAATGAAAGATTAGTAAGAATAATAAACAGTGATGCTAGCAATGCTGCAAGATTTGTAGTTAAACCTATAATTATGGTAACTGTTATTCAGAAAATCTGCAGATCCTGAGATCATCCTTACTGACAATCCTTTTCTACTAGTGCTTCTAAAAAAACTGCCATAGTGAGACCCCCTGTCACTGCTGCTGGAGGATTTCACCCTGGCAATATGTAATCTCATTTTTAACATGCTATTCCTGCTTTTCTCACATTGCTTGCCAAACCGTGGAACTACCGCATTAAAAATAGAATACTGTGCATGGAAGAAAAGAGACATGAGGTACTAAAAAGGGAAAATAAAGAACTAGAATAGGACTAGAATTCTTTGGCTGCCTGCTGGACATTAAGAGACTCAGCCCCTTCCTTTTATTACAACTTTCTTGAAAAAGCTGGAGAGAGTTTCCTACACCTTCCATGAGCATCTATCTTGGTCTTCTTTATGACTACTCTACTTCTTTAAGTCTAATCTAATATGGATTCCTTTCATGCAGGAACTATTTGATAGCTTTGGACCATGACTGAACACTTTGATGCTGCTGCTTAAACCGGCTCCCAGTCTCTGCAGTGCAACAACAGCTGACATGTAACAACACTGCCACTGGGACACATCAACTGTCCTGTTTTTAAGGTTTCATACAAGAATGGATTGTATAAGGTATATGATCAAGGAAACAGAACCAATATAATTTTCAATTGTCAGAAACTTGTCCCTGGAAGGGTCTTGGTACATGGCCAGGCTTGGCTTAACCTGGCTAGGTTTTTGCTGTGGTAAAACCTGCTTTCTCGGGACCATGCAAGTATTGGGTCGCCTGTTTGTCCCCAGTTCAGATAAAAACAACCTGGGTTATTGCTGCATGACAAGCAATATCTCTTTCGGCACCAATAGTTATGGTGGCCCGGTAAAAGTCTAATAATAGCTTGTGGGTGGACATGGCCAAATTTCAGCTGGGAATTAATGAGGAAGAAAAAGGAGGAAGCAGATTGTGAAGATTATGCCTAAAAGGAATCCAAGACTGAGGAGGATGATGTCAGGTGGGGACTTCTGGAGCCAGCTGAGTGGGAGTGAGGACAGTCTTTGGCAGAAGCCACCTCAGAGACCCCATCCTACCCTGCAGCACTGGCTAGGCCCCATTTTGCCTTTTCTGAACATGCAAGTTCTACTAAGCAGCATTAAAATTGCCTTTGTTTCATTAGTGGTACTAGTGTCCTAAGAGTGAGTGATAGAACAGAAAGGGGGATGCAGGTAGTTCCGACAGGCACTCATGAGCTCAGCAAAAGTAGCAACACTGCGCCAGCGAGGGGCCCAGCTTTTCATTCCCCAAGTTCTAGGTTTCCCTTTTCACACCTGACAGTCATTTTTGACATTTTTTGACACAGAAGGAGGGAAGACCCAGTGTAGATGCCAGAACCTCACTATAGGGTTGGGACCAAAACGTTGTGCAGCAGCAAAAAAGTGTCATGATTGCTTTCAAAAGCTGCTGACTCTCTTTCTGCAGACATTATGATGCTAAAATTCTTGCTGCTTATTTTCTACTTAATTTCTGCATGAATAAGGGATACTCAGTACACATTCCCAAGAGTATTTTAGAGAAAGTCAGATTGAAAATATTTAATGTAGTGGATTTCTAGGAGTGCCTCATCAGAAAGAGCAATACTAATTTTACATTAAAAATTAATTTACTTCTGTTTGACTTAAAATTCAAGATAAATACAGTCTCAGATTTTTCTCCTGAGGCACAACAGAAGTTAAATCGTTACTGAACAAATTTGGTATGATGGATCGTTCCAATCTATCGCCTGTCCCTCATGGTAGTCCAAAGTTTGGGTTGTTATTAAATGACCATGTGTTTTGCAAAGATCACCTCTTTTCTTTCCTCTCTTTACAACTGAGCATTATTTTTATGAGACCCAAGATAAAAACAGCACCTGAAGAAAAGTGAGAGGATTATTATAATTGCAGAAAACAGTAGACTTTTTTTTTTTCTTTTGCTCATTAGATAGTGACAAAAGACAAGAGTAACAGGGAAAGTAACCATTTTTGGTTAGAATGTAGTGATCTTCAGTTGTCTAGACATGAAAGTCTGATGCTATTTCAGCTAAGCTAGCTTATCCCTCTACACTTGCAGTGCCTGCTCTTGAGAGCTGCTGGTCTTTTATAGGTCCAGTGTAGAGGGATGTGTCAGCTGCCCTCATGTATATGAAAGATAAAGAGCCATAAGTCAGAGTAATTAGCTCCAAACTTGCTGTTGATTCAGTGAAGTAAAAGTGAAACTGTTGTTACTGAATTCCACTTGAAATGGGTAGTGCAGCATTTGAGGTCCTCAAGGAAAGTGTTATAACCAATGAAAGAGAACAAAATAATCATAACAGTATAAAAAGTTAATGAGGGCACCTACACCTCATCTTATTCAGCCAATAATGTTTGCCAGTGTCAAAGTTATGTGGTCTTTAGAAAGCCAAACACACAATTTACGTCTCCCTTTTTTGCAAACTGAAAACCATACAACAGTAGTATTAAATCACAATCAACTGCATAAACTGATTTAATTATTCCATATAGACCTACATATTGTATATAATTTAATATTTGTATTGACTTTTGAAGAAGACTTAATTCTCTGCCAGTTGATGCAATCCCATTTTTTAAGTGTCTAAAATGCTGTATTCCCAATATACACCAAGTCATTACTTTTGCAAGTTGCATTGCTAACTCCTTTTTGAGGTAGTAAGATGCAACTGCCTCTTGTCAAAAGCTGCTTTTGATATATAAAAGCAAAACTAGATGCACAATTATAGCAGTCTGAGCTCACAAAATGCCTTCGTTCACATCAGCATTTAATTTTTATTTTCATTAATGTATACTTTCTGTTTCAATTTTCACAAATTTTCATTTGAATTCAGATCACTTTTCCCTATTGAAGTTCTGATTAAATTAAAAAATTGAAATTTCTAGTTGCATCCAAATATTAATTAATGTTCAGTAGGTGCTGATATCAAATTCAGAGGTAAAAAACAAATTATTTTTGATTCTATATTCTTGTCAATCATCTTTTACATATCCAAGGTCCAATCCCAAGAATGCAGTCTGTATTTTCTTGAAATTAATCTTCAACAGCATCTTGCATGGGGAAATCCATAACTTTTCATGGTGGTCCCATGACATAGTACCAAATTTAAGCCCCTCATGAGGCTCTTCTCCTCCCAACCACAGCCCAACCTGCTATTTCAGCCCCATGGGGCTGAAATCACCTGCAGACCCACATCCTGACTTTTTCAACTCATGTCTAGCAAAGTACAATAGCACCAAACTTAGACTTGAAACCTGCTTCCCTCTTTCCCTCCTTCCACTGGGCCTGCAGAACCACAAGAACTGTTCTGTACTCTGCAACATCATCAGACTCCCATCTGGACTTCAGACTTGAGTCTGAAGAGTTTGGGGACAAAAACTACGATCCTTGAGTTTCCTTATGGCAGTCTTTAGTCAAACACACAATTGCTTCACCGCTGCAAGAGGTGCAACAGCTGTTGCAAAGGTAAACATAACAAGTGCAGTGCAATTTGATTGGCATGTCCTACGGCCAAATGGGGTAGGAAGTCTGGTACATATGGAACAGAGTCTGAAAATACATTTTACTGAATACCCTTCGGTACCCTAGAGCCAAAATGACCTCACAGAGACAGATTGTTCAGCATGGCTTCCTTAAAGCTTCCTCCTTTCCACAGCTTGCCACGTCACTGTTAATATACACCCTGATGTATCCCAGCTTTCACTCTCAGAAATGCTCACCTTCTTCCTGATCAGTAACCCCAACACTACTCCTATCAGTGATGGCTCTCTTCCCTGGTGCTTGCTCAGTCCCCTCAGTTACTTCAAATTTTCTTCTCTACAATATTGATGACTCCCTTAGGAAACCTAAGCCTTTCTCTCCAAAATTCTTACCATGTATGTTCTGTTGTATCACGTATGTTTCTCAAAAACTGCACCCTCTCAGGTTTCTCCTCCATAGCATGTCCCTACAAAATACTTTAAACTTTCTCTAAAATATTCTCACTCTTTCACATTACCTAATATTTCCACCCCTCAAAAAAGCTCATTTTGTTATTAGTACCTTGGATTTCTACTTCAAAATGCTGCCTCTGTTCTCTCTAATTTTCATCACGTTTTTTCCTAAAAAAGTAATTTTATTTCAAGTTTCCTCAGCTTTTTCCTCAGTAAGCTCATTTCCCCTTTAATTTACCTCATCTTCCCTCTGAAATGTGACCTATGAAATCTCTAATATACCTTGGTTTTTTCCTCAAAAATGCTCATTTTGTCACCTACAAATTACTTCGGCTTTTCTCCTCTTTCCCCTCTAAATCACTTCACGGAATTTTTTTGGTGCAAAGCTGAAAATCTGTGCTTTCCTCTGAGAAAAGGGGGCATGGAAACCCCCTCTTAGTGACAAAAGCGACACACAAAGACATTCCCCTCTCTCCAGATGACACAGTTTCTCTGTGCTGTAGGGTGTCTCCTCCCAGCCATCTTCTCAGGCCCCTGCCTATGGTCGTAAGGTGGAAGCCCATGTTGCAAGCACCTGAGGTGCAAGTAGCAGGTGCCACCAAGCCTGGTTCTTGAGCAAATGCATTGACCACCAGCACCACCCTTGCCGAATTCTGAACATACTATTTTGGACCCTGTGAATGCAAAAAGTATGATCCCTGTGGTATACACAGCCATTGCTCTTTTGCGATTGCTTTTTTAGACACCCATCTTAAGAAGAGCCCCTCTTCTCTGCCATTCCTGTGAAAACGTAGGAAAAAAATGTAGGAAAGGAAATGAAGCTCTCTAGGCATGGGTTATGATTACTACCATTCTTTTCATAGACTCATAAAAAGGTTTGGGGTGGTAGATACCTCAAAGATCATCTAGTTCCAGCCCCCCTGCCATGGACAGGAATACCTTCCATTAGACTAGATTGCTCAAACTTACAAACTGACTTTGAATATTTTTCCTTCTTAATCTTCTTGCTTACATTGATGAAGTTAGCAGGCATTTAATGGCTACAAAAATTCAGAAAATGTGGAAAGAGAAGATTTATTCACCCATTTTCCTTCTCTGCTTCTCACACCCACATCCTTCCTGTCTCTGAATTTGAATTTGTACCTTTCATTTCTTTGAAATTCCTGGATAGAAAGACCTAGCAAGTCTGATTACCACAATGTTGCCCTGGAGTAAGAAAGCTGAGTCCTCTGAAATATCTAAGTCCTGAAATAAAGTTGTAAATCACGAGATCATAAAATAAATATAACAAATTGTTATTTAAGTTTCACTGTTGGCTTGGAAGCTTGTTTAACATTTCAACTGCATTTCAACTCTTTTGTTGCAAGGGCCACATCAGTCAAGACAGATTCTCAGCTGTACGAGCAGCTGGGTACAGGCAATGAGCCAGCTGTAACATGACAGATGTCATTTTACTCTTTCCACAGGACAGGTTTTATTCGTGTTGTGAAACTCAGTCTTGAAGAGACGCACATTTCAGACAAAATGAGCCATGGGCAAGTTACTCTGGCAGCAATGTTTAGCAGCAGGGCCACCGTGTAGGCAAAGGGAAATAGCAGAGAAAACCTTTTATGCAGAACACTGGAGTGTTACATGCCAATGCTACCTGGGGCAAACACATCTTATGTTATGCAAAAGGGCATTTGCTTTTTTGCTTGATTCTGGCATAGTCTTTCCTTTGGAGATGCTTGTTTAATGATACTTCTGGAGCTAAGACAGGAGGTGAGGCCTTTAAGACTTGCTCTCTGAGCTCAGGGGAGACTGCTGTTTTCTGTGCTCCCTCTGGAAAGTCTCTCACTGGGGACTGGAGTGGTGATAGCAAAGTGACTGAAGCCTGGGATTTCTACACATGCCTTTGGTGTGTGTAGCACACACTTGACTTTGGTGTGGCATAGCAACACGCCCATTTCCTACTCCTGTATCTGTTTCCTCATGCTCTCTCCCTCTGTGATAAATAATTGTCTATGGGACAGAGGGAGATGCAGTTATTCAGTTATCAGTCTCCAAAGAATTACCTGTTTGCTGGCCATCATCTCCCACTTTGGGAAGAACAAGTTCCTCCTGGGTACAGAAACACTTACACATCTACAGTAGCGGTATAATTCTTGAGTTTATCTAAGTCTGATTTTTTTACAAGTGTCATGTTTGTTTTGTTTTGGTTTGGTTTGGTTTGGTTTGGTTTGGTTTTATGGGTTTTTTTTTGTTTGTTTGTTTGTTGTTTGTTTTTTGTTTTTTTTTGTTTGGTTTGGTTTGGTTTGGTTTTGGGTATTTTTAATGTCTTTATAATTCATTTGTGAGCATAGACTCTCCTTCTCTGCTTTCTACTTCCCTGTGAAACAGTGATCCTCTGAAGTAAACATAAGGCTTAGTTTGTTTTAAAATGCAGCATTAACTCTTTCAAATTGGGCATACAGACCTAACTAATTCCATTTTATTCTTAGCTCTCAATATCCTACTAGTGTTATTTAACACTACTTAAATCTAAAAATCCAATATTTTTAAAACAATTTAATCTTCTCACAATCAAACTTGAAAACATTAAGAAAATAAAATTGTTAGTAAACATGGATGTATTAAAAAGATCTACATTGTGCTATATAAAAAGAAAACAGGAAGTCAGATCTACTTCTCTCTTTAATGACAGGATTTCAGAGTTTTCTGGAGCCTTGAACCAGTGGCTGCCTATGCGACTGAGAATCCAAATCCTTGTTTCAGTGGTTAGATTCCCTTTTGCAGTCTAGAAAAGCCATAAGATAGTAAAAATTGTAACATTTTCTTTGACCATAAGAGAAGATATAGGTCGAAACTAATCAGATTTCTCTTGGACACAGGACAGATTCGGCTTTAGAGGGAATGATACTCAAAACATTCACAAAAGCAGGGATTTTAAAATTATGTTTCTACCTAGGCTTGGGAGATACTTGAGTTCTGGAGGGTTTATGGTGCTCTGAAAGAGAATGCACTAAACATGTGTGCAACCACTGTGTTATGGACAGTCCCATTTTCCTTCAAATTAACTTTTTTGGCTGTATCTACTGCAAAAATAGTGTAGACAGGGACAGGAAAAGGGAGGGAAAGGGGAAGGGAGGCAAAGTGAGGGGGTAATGGAGGGGAGGGGAGAGGAGAGAGGAGAGAAGTGGAGAATTGAGTGGAGTAGGCCAGAAGATTAATAAAATATCAAGAGACAAAATAAATTCTATAGCATTTTATTATTTGTAAGCGTCTGAAACATCAAGATTTGCAAGGCTGACAGGTCTTTCTAATAGGCTATAATCTCTAGCAGAGCTGGGAAGGCTTTGGAAGAGCAGCTCGTGAGCAAGTTTGCAATTTATGCATCTTTTCTCCAAGATAGTGTGTTCTTCAAGCATAAACATTAATTTAAATAATAGTTATGAAACATATCTTTCTCATTAAAAATGTGGAAGTGCAAACTGGAATTTATGTTCTTTCTGTATTGGTGCTGTTATGAAATAGTGATTTGCTTATTTGCAGTTTTCAGTCACAAAATTGAAATCAGACTGGAAGCCTTATATATGAGTTTAGAATTTAGATGCTTTTTTACACCTAGAAGGTTATTTCTTTACATAAACCTGCCATGTAAGCATTGATTTAATTTGCAGCAGTGCCATTGATTTAATAGATTTGAAATCAGACTCACTGTTTTCTGTGAGTTCTAACTTCCATCATTTCATAATACAACTGCTTTTTCAGTTTATCAGATTTTTCTAATTAATATTTTCTTTTGTAGTTTCTGGTCTTGTTCCATGATCTAAGGGTAATTTTGGTGTCTTTTTTTCCCTTGTTTTGGAATATAATTTTATGTCTTTTCATATTGTGTTTAAATATTGTGTTTTCACATTGTGAATAAAGCAAAGAAGTTACTACTGTAAACCCCAAATTAATTTCTTAATATAAGCAGAGTGACAAAGCAAAAAATAAATTTCAGAAGAAGACAGGATCAATATCTTTGAAGTTGTGGAATTTTTTTATTTAATGCTATATGCATGATGCTCTTTATTAGCTCTTGCATATATTTTTGCTCCAACTTGAAGATAGACAGTTTTAGTTACCATTTATAAGTGCTTTACCTTTTAATGCCTTTAACTGTTTAGATCTTTTAAGCTAAAGCAGTCCAGTTAAAGTTCTTTTTTGAGATAATTTTAATAAATATATCTTAACTGTTCGTGACTTGCATTTTTTAAAATATGCATAATTGTAAAAGAAGCTGAAAGCCCAACCTCAAATAGAACTCAAAACATAACTGCTTTTTCAGAATGGGTATCTGGATAGCTTCAATATGCGCTTTTGGTATGCCAGGATGAAAAACTATTTATGACAGTGCAGATTCCTCAATATATGACAGTGCAGATTCCTCAATACAGAATTTGTAAACAATCCAGTTAAAACATTCAGCTGTGAATTTTCTTTAATTAGTTGTCTCTTATGCTAAGGAGAAGTAGAAATTTCTATCTAGTCTCAATTTCTGATGTAAGGAATGTAAATGCATTTTGTAAGTATACAGTGTTGTGGTTTATTTGTAGTTGTGACTGAGTGTTCAGTGATTGCTGGTTAATTACATATCATTAATAAATCAATATATGACATTGATTCTCATTTGGTTTAAACCACATGAGCAGATCAGCATTTTCTCTCTGGCACCCCAGGATCCACAAGTGTTGCCTGTTTTATTTAGTACATTTTAACAGACCCACTGTGCCTGAATTTGTCTTGTACTTTTTAAACCTCACAGTACTATCTGCTTCTACTATTTCCTGTGCAACTAGCTGCTAGTCCAAAGTTACTCACTGCTTTAAGAAAAACTTATCTATTTTAAAACAATTTCTTAGTGGTTTTATTAAGATGTGGTGATAGTTCTGCTCTCTCTTTTTCTATTGCACTCATGACTTCATCAGCCTCCATCTCTCCTTAGCCTTCTCATTCACAGATTGAAAAGTATGAACTTTTTCAGTGTCCCCCTGTATGGCAACTGCTTCGTTCCTTTCAATGTTTTAATTGCCCTTCTGTACCTTCTCCAGCCCCACTCACTGTGTTTCATTAAACACATTCTGAAAATACAGATGAAAATAAATTAAAATATTCTGTTGAAAGGTACACTGCATGATGCAATTTATGCAGTACATGGAAAATATCTTTGATTTGTCTGTGGAAGCCCTTGCTCTCTTGCTTGAGTTAAAAAATGCTTAGTAAATACACAGGAGAAAATGACAGGATGTGAGGGGAAAAAAAAGGCTGTTAGAGCTAGCTGCAAATAGAAACTGAGAAGCATGAAGGATGATAAAAGTCCCTAGTGTGATTTTAGTTAGTTAGTGTTCACAGTTGATTGGATAGCTCACCTTAATCTTTTACATTTTTCATCAACATGCTGTTCATTTTAGACATTATAAATAGAAAAGTGTATTTCTATTACAAAAGTCCGAGTTAAGCCAAATTTCAGAAAAACAAAGAAACAACAGGTATCTTTGGGGATCATGATCTTAAATTCTGGATTATAGCATGTGTCCTGTACTCCAACTTATTTTTCTGCTGTCTTGTAGGTAAGAGTCTGTGTATGAATGAGTTGGCTAATGAAATAACTTTAAGCAAAGAGTAGGTATGGAGTGGTGAGTAGCAACTAAAATCAATCTCTCATATGATACAAAGGCAGAAGGAAAATCCTTCAGCTTCAAAAAACATGAAAAAAGTGTAAAAAAGGCTTCTTTTAATAAGAATTCTGTATTGAAAGAAGCATTTTTTTGCTTAATGCAAAATTTATCCAGTCTGAGAAGAGTAATCCAAATCACTGGAAGGTGTTTATTCTTACCTTGTAGTTTCCTGTAGTGTGGTAGTACTGGATGAGCAACAGTATCAAAATCAGGGATGAAAACAGATTCATTTCCTTTATCAGTGAACAACAAAGAGAACAAACAAGAATAATCAGCCCTGCTTTGGACTAGACTCCAACTGAGAGAATTTTGAGGTGTTTACTGCTAAGAATTGCATCTGGAGATTGCCTCTATAGTAGACACTGCAATTACTTGATTACTGTGCAGTAATTTCAAACACAGTTCTCCAGCCAGGACTTCTTTTATTCGGATTGCCTATGGCACATGTAGCATGAATAAGTGTCTTCTGTTGTAAGGTGAAAAATAGGATTACTAGGTGTTTTGTGCACTCTTAATGCACAGAGACAAGAGTCATAGGCAGTGGTTTGTCTGTAGCTTTCAATTCCATATCTGTTTGTGGTTTGAAAAAGCTATTTTTCCTGTCTTTTCTTTGGCTTGTTTATTTATTTATTTAATGAAATTATTAAGGCTATCTCAGCTGTTTAGGAAAACTTAAAGATAAGAGGGGTATATTCTAAAAGTACATGCTAAAAGTTGCTGTGGCATTGAATGACGTAGATGAAGGATGATTTCTGTAGCAATTTAATGTAAGAACTTGCCATCACCACTTTGGCAGGTTGTCAGAAGTGGTTAGATGATATTACAAGCTCAAACCCAGTTACAAAAGGAAAGCTGTAAAAAAGCAATTCTTCTTCCTTTGTCAGTGGTGCTGACTTTCTTCCATTTCACGACCAACCAGTGGGGAGCATGATGTTCCTTGTAAATTCCTGTCAGGCTGAACAAAAACACGAGTCCTGTGTTAGGGAATTCTTATGCTTATGCCTATGCTTCTTATGCTTATTCTTACACTTCTTATTCTTCTTGTACAATTGTCTGAACTATGGCAGCTAGCACCCTATTTAGTCTCAAATGTTCTGGCTAACAAGCCCTTAATTGTCACAACAGACTTCAACAAGCCCCAAATCCTCACAACAAACCTCAATACAGTGTGCAGGGTAGCATATTATAGCTGCACTTTGCCCAGACAAAGAAGGGAAGAAGGAAATAAAGGTGGAGAAGGGAGAAGGGGAAGAAAGATCTTTACCAGTCTTTACACCTTGCATTAGTCCTGACTCATGGATACTCCAGAACTGGGGTAGTGAAACCAAGAAAGAGAGGAAAAAGAGAGCAGATGGGACTAATCCACTTTCTTTTATTGTTAACCTAAAGTACATTTTTCAAACCATTTCATTCATGCATGTACAGTCAGCCCTTTAGAACCCTTCAGGAAGTGAGTCAGGTAAGGACAGGGGATTATTGAGCATGAGTCTCATGGTGGGAAAGGAAATTGACTCAGAACAGCACGGCCCCACTTCTGCAGGACTGTCTTTTCCAATCACAGCTTTCCTGTCACAATAGTCAGAAAGCTTGAGACAAAACATGCTTGTCCTTGATTCTCCATAAGCATTCTTTCTTTCACTCTTACCATACAAGTATCTCAGCCTGCCTCCTACTCATCATCTTAACATCACTTTTCTGTCGCAGAAATTGCTTCTCTTTTGTATTTGTTTGAGGATGTGTCACTAACCCTGCAACAAGTCTGTAATTTGAAAAATCTTTGAAGATATATCCAGTACAGAAGGAGCAGGTTCTTTTGGGCTTCAGAATAAAAGGCAGTCTGTAATATTATTTAGCTTGAGTTAAAGATCATGTTAAAAAAAAAAATCCTAATCAATCAAATACTTTCAAACCCACCATGGTCGAATTACTGATTTAATTTTATTTTTTTTTTCATATGTAGTGGATTTGCTGAAGTAAATGTAGGATTAATTAAATATTGGGTTATATTTTACTTTTGGGATACACTGCTGGTCTAAACTTTATGAGGATTTGAGCTCAATTAAATACAGAATGCCTGACATCTGATAATGCCTTTAGAATTCCTGAGCTTATTTAGGTTTTACTGTTGGCAGGCTAACTTATAATGACTGCCAAAAGAAAATTATAGGATATTTTTGAAATTGAGGTTTGAGAAAGTTCACAGTATTTTACCCTTAGAAAAGCTAACAAGGTTAAGAAGAAATAAAAAGAATAATATTGAATTATGTTGATTCCTTTCATTAAATTAACTGATTTTATGCTAATGACTTAAAAGCCATCTTTTCTTACATAATTTGCTCCAGTCCAGCTAATTTAAACTTTAGTTAATAGGACTGCAAAGTATGCAGTTCTGTTAAAAGGGCTGTACTTGAAAATACTTAATTCTGTTTATTTTCTTCCCTCAAAGAGAAGTGTCATTTTACTAAGGTACATATTCTGTTGTGTTAATTATTTGTTAATGTGAGAGACTGAGAAAAGTGGTTACTGGCTCAAACCAACCAAATTGTTTGTGTGAGATAGGTCAGGGAAGGTTCTGTGAGTGGGATGGTGCCCCACAGCCTGTCCCGTTTGGAGCCCTCTAGCCCAGCTGTCAGTCTCCGGCACACCAAAGCAATGTCCCACTCCCTGCCTCTGGAGCCCAGTCTAGTGTCAGAGTGGCCATCAGACTGCCAGCACCACCTGGGGGTGTGGCCAGAACAGATAAAAACATAGCATAAAGATACCTGTGGTTGCATCACTACTGTTGATGGCAGCTAAGACCATCCTGGTTCCAAGGGTGGCAGCTGTATCTTACTTTTCTCTCTTTCTTCATTTTATTTTTTCTTTCTCTTCTTTTCGTCTCCTGATTTCCTCCTCTTGATATGTAACAATTCATGGGTTAGATTTTGCTAAGTCAATGCTATGTGAAGTGCTTTATTTTGATGGAATGTTTGCTTTAATTTTCCCAGGTTCCTGATCCTCTAAAGTTTGCCAGTAGAAGTTTCTTGTTTAATTTCCTGAGTATGTTGTTAGATTTCTCTTGTGTACCTATCTCAGGGTATAAAAAAAGCCTAAGCTCCTTTTAAAAACTCCCCAAGTGAGGATCTGGGGTTTGCACTTGATTTTACATTTGTTTGGGTGTTCTATGCAGAGAAATAGAACAATAGCTTCAAAGATTTCCCTTTACTCGTACATTTTTGTCATAAATATTCATATACAATTCCTAATTTATTAAATGTCAATGATTAGTATTCATTTTATCAAGCTTACTTTTTAGGAAGATACATCCTATGACAATGTGTATACTTTACCTAAAATTATTTTGCAATTTTACAAGGATTACAGTGATTTCTCTTGTGATGACATCAAAACTGGTTTACAAATATGAATTAAAGTTTAAAAAACCTTTGTAGAACAGCTAAGATTGTTAGCTAACAAAAATATTGTTATATATATTTTCAAAATGAATACTCTGAAGGACAGACTGTAAGTGATTTGGCTAAATTCAAACAGGGTATCAATACGAGTGACAAATTCTCACCCCACCTGAATTAGTAGATCATAGTCCTTGAGTTCTCTTTAGCAGTTTAAAATAAAATTCTTTTCAGAAAAGTGACTCTATAAAAACAAGTGTTATGTTTATGAATCATTACTTCTGGGAATATTCCTGTAAAAATTTTGCTGTGATGAGAATTAATTTGAGGGCATTGCAAATGACATGTGCTAAGCTGTATTTAAAATGAAACAAAATGGCCCTTTCTTCACAATTAATGCAGTTAGCAATATTTTTTTGTAACAAGGACCATCTAAATGGGACCATATAATTCAGGTCCAGACACATACTGCTAGGCAGAGCTTTCAAGCTATTTTGCTAGGTCAACTGAAACATACTAGATCAAATTCAAGAGACAATAAAGTATGATACCCAAAATCTGTAAAAAAAAATAAATCATATCCTCTTAAAGCTAAAGATTAACTGCTTTTGTTATTAAAGCAAGTAGCCAGTGTACGCTTCACAGAACCTCATCTGTCACACTCCTTAAAATCTAATTGTTCCTCTAGACTTTACAAATTCAATCCAATAGGCAGAAGTGTACCCATGCTAAGTTTTGGGTCTTTCTGAAAAAATGGGCTAGTTTAATCTCTGTGAGACTTTCAAGGACACTTCAGAAAGGAGGATGTTTACCAGCTACTACGATTTTTTTGCTAATGGAGAGGAAAGGTAGGCATTTTATTATTGGCCCATCTATTTATTCAGGCTGTGATATGTAGGTATTTTATGAATGTTTATTGGTTTATACTGCCAATTCAATTCAATTCAATGTGTCTTCCTTTGTGAAAATATGGAATGCAAGGCCTAAAAATGTCCTCACATAGGGTAGAGGAATTTGCTAGAAGAATGCTCTTCCATTAACCTAGAGTCTGGCTAAGTTGTAAGGGAGTCTTTGAAGTATCATTTTCAGAAAAATCCTTTTCATTATGAAAAATGCATGCACAAAATGGCATGTCCTTGAAACTATTAGCATTTACGAATCTCTTTTAAAAGTCAAAATCCCTATTCTAGACAGAATTGTTACCACAAAATATAATAAGGCTACAGACCCCAAGAAATCAAGTACAGTTTCTCTGAATAATTATCAATCTTATGTCTGTATGTGAAGCTGTAAACTCAAGTCTGGAAAGTGATAATTAGTTCCTTATTATTATATAATTTCTTATCAGTGATTATCCATGCTTCTCTTTAATATTTTTTCTTGTTTTGATTTGCAATAGAAACATGATAGCAAATAAATATTACTTTATTTGCATAAATACACTGAATCAATACAGTTATTGAGTATATTTAGTCATGCTAGGAAACACCTCAAAATTTCTTATAAAGGATAATGGTTTTGCTTGTTATTCTCATTTCATAGTATTTCCTGGCTCTCATCTGGCTATGATTAAGCATTGCAAATACAGTGGCATCTCCTGTACTCTGCAAAAGATCAATTAAATCTTTTTATAATGTACTTATTAACAATTTAAAATCTGTGAAAACACTGTTCTGCATATATATGAAAAAAAGATCCATAGAAATATAGATCAATCCTCAAGAACTCTGAATATAAATCAAAGTGCAAATCACTTTAAAAAAAAAAAAACAAACCACAAAAAAAAAAAAGAAAACAAAAACAACAACCAAAAAAACTAACGAAAACCTATCCAACCTGCTATGAAATGTGATGCTTCCTTCTGCACCTGTCATGATTTAAGAATGGCACTCCCCAAATCAATGCCCACATCAAGTCTTGCTCCCCAGATTTCTCCTTCCCTTCCTCCCTGCAGTGGGCTGGAGAGAAGATTTGGAAGCACAAAAGGCGAAGATCATGGGTTGACATGAGAACAATTTACTCAAAACAGCACTGGAAAAAGAGCAGTAACAACAAAAATACGAATGACAAAGGATACAAGAAAGATCAATTCAGACATAGACCCCCAACAACAGACAATACCGGATGTCTCCCTTTGCTGCATATCCTCTGTCAGACCAGCACCCCTTCTTCCCTGGAGAGAGTCCATTTCCCTTTCTCCCAGAAATTTTATGAGGTGGTACAGAAGAACTTTCATGTCCTAGCCATGCCCCTTCCTTGCCACTGCAAAAATTAACCCTGCCCTGGCTGGAACCAGGACATCACCGTGGCCCTGTGTCCCTGTGTTTAGACACTTCCTAGATAAGTTTTTAATGGGCCTAGTTAAAAAACTGGGTTGAAGTAAAAAGATGAGTTGCAACATGAGAAATTCCAATTAGAAATAGTGAAAAAAGTCTGCCACTATGGAGGTGGTCAAACACTAGAGCAGGGAACTAGAGTGTTTGTGGAGTCTCCAGGCATGTAGTTACTGAGGACACAGCCCTGAGCAACTTCCCATAGTTGGCCTTCCTTTGAGGAAAAGCTTGGACTGAAAGATCTCCAAAGGTCTCTTCCAACTTCACAGTTCTGTGGTTTTGTGAATCTGTTTACATATGCAGGCTCTGTGTTTAGAGCGTCTGTGTCCTTGGGTCACTTTTTACTTTCATAAAAAACCCCAATCCAACACCCTAGGCTGGACAGTTCTGATTATGCTTAATTTTATGGGATTATGGTCTAAAGACAAGCTAACTGGTATGAAAAATGTCAATCTACTTTTACTGAAAGCCAAAGAAACTTATGACTACTGTCTTAAAAGACACATTGTTATAAAGATGTAAAGTTGTCCCTATGCTTTGAATTGCAGGTGTTTTAATAATATAAAAGGAACGAGGATGGAATTAGAGTAAAGCTTGATAATGAAGTTTTGCTTGTGTTAACAATAATGAATGCATTTGTACTTCTTATCAGTATGTACCTGGAACAAGATGAGTCTACATGATAGATAAAGCACTGTGGGTTTTTTTCAACAAACAAAGAGCTGGCTTTGTCTGTTAATTAAAATGTAATGTCAACACTAATGGGGGTGTTTACCAGAAAACCAAAATCCAGATTTGATATTTAAACAGAAAGTATGGGCTCTATAAAATGTGAATTACTTGCTTATCTAGAATTTTAAAGAATAGACAAATTCAAAATTAAAATGGGGGAGAGAGAATGGCTACTTTAGCACTAACTGAGGAAAAGAACTGGAAGAGAGGTAGGTTGGTATCATGATTTTCTAAAATTTTAGCAGACCTCTGAGTAACTGCATAAAACTTTGGATCTATCCTAATAAACTCCTCTCTATCTTCCGATTTCAGAATTGCATTTTTATAGATTATTTGAGCACAATCAAGAGCTAAGAATTATCTCTGAGAAACATTGTCCTGATCATCTCTTTGCTAGTTGCTGGAAAGGACAGTTGAATTCAATAAGGAAAAGTAATGAGTAATTTCTTACAATGCTAAGAGGTCAGGAAGTTCATATTGTAATTGTCTTCCCTTTGCCTCAGGACAGTAAAATGACCAAGTAACACTTTCTTCTGCTGGCTTTGCAGAGAAGAAATATGAAATGTTGATAGAAGAATATACAAATTGTTATCAACATCCCTTTGTGTGTTTTTTATGTTTTTATGTTTGTTTCTCCAAGGGATACTATACTGGTAATAGCTGAACAGTATGTGAACATTTCTATGCTCGTAAAAGAAAATATTTGTGGGTAGCAAGTGTATGTATTTTTGTCTTTCTTCCATACCAAAGTCTTGATTATATGTTTTGGTCTTAAGGAGAAGTTTCTCGGTGCCTGGTTTTTAAAACTGTATGAAGTAGATATGAACAGTGGAAATACTGCAGCATATGTGATGGTAACACTACAAAAAACTGGCATTAGTCATATGCAAAGTCCCTAAGCTTCAAATTCCTCTGACCTTTATTCCCAATATACCCAAATTTTTGAAATGTCATCTTTTTTTTTAGGACATAAATAATACTTCTTATTAGTTTACAAGTATAATTTGCTCCCCTTCCTCTTGTGTTTGCCTACTATCCTAGCGTGGCAGAAAAGTTACAGCATGGCTAGGTGTCCTGGTTTAGGGCAAATTTGATAGGAAACTTCCAAAGGAGTGCTTCTAGAAAGCAAATTCAAGTGGCCCCTCCCCCAGTTGGAGAACAGTGGAAAAAAAAAACCTGTTTATTTAACAAGCAAAGTATTCACAAGCATAAAAAAATGATATTAAACAATACAACCTCTTTCTGTTCTGGAGAAAATCAGAAAGTCCTTGTTGTTGGGTGCAGCTCTGCTCACTCCCTACAGCCTATTCCCAGTTCCTTCAGTGCTGGAAATGCTGCATCCCAGGCCCTGGTGGGGCACAGGTGTGAGCTCCTGGTGCTCTTCTGGGTTTTCAGTCCAGAGCACAACTGATCAGTTCCAAGAAAATGAAAAAGCCACAGTGTAGGGATCTTCTCTGCTTCAGCTAGCTAAAAAAAACTAACCAAGAAGCAAAGGAGAGCTCTCTCCTGCTGTCTGTGCTGCAGATAACACAGTTCGTGAGAGAGAATGCGGGGGAGCGAGTGCAGTTTCTGATAACAAACTCCACGCTTTTCCCCCCCCATTCGCACTGAGAACCAGTCTTAAATGTGAAGAACTTAACTTCCCGCATAAACAGAACAGACGATTGGGGATGCAAGCATCATAAAGCCACCCTAAGACATTTTTTAGAATGCCAGTTCCATTTAAGTATACACTTAAAAAACACCTGAGAAGGCAGACTAAATTTAAGCTTGGACTAGGGCATCATTCTTTTATGAATAGAGCATTTTGTTTTACAGAAATAACTGTAAAAATAACTGAATGTTAGGATGGCTTAGGAATGTCACTTAAGTTTATAATAAAAATATATCAAAAGAAATATTTTTCATTTGTAAACCTTTGCATCTTCTAGGACAGAAGTATGGCATGAGTGATGTTCAGTGCATCAGAACTATGTCTATTCTTTTTTCAGACTGCGATCCTTTTCTCAAAGTCCGAGCACAAAATAACAGGTGTCAAGTGGCCTTCAGATAAAGATAAGTCTTGCACTGTGGGATACAGAAAGGAAGTTTAACTGTTTCATGTATTACAATTTTTTTATTCTTGAAGAGTAGAGGATTTTCTTTTTTTCACACATTGATTTTATAGACTCTATATGAATAACTTCTTTTAATGCTATTTCCCACGATATGCACTCTACATTTTCAAAAATGAGAAGTGGTTTGGGGTTCTTTTGTTTCTGGAAAGCCTATTTTTGAGATATCTCTGAAAGAGCCTGATTTTCAAAAGAGGATTTAGGATTTGCCTACTAACACAGAGAAGGTTTTAAAGAATCTCCAGAAGGATAGAATAATTCCAAGTCAATTTTTAAAATTATAAAGGTGAGGTGATTAGGAACAATCAACTCTCATTCTTACTGTCAAAGACAAGATAATTGCCTGGCTCTATAAACATGACAATGAGAAATGCATGCTACATTAGAAATAATGCAAAGACTAGTAGAAAAAATTGGTAAAGGACAGGAGAAAGAAATCCATACATTAAAACTGTTACTAATTATTAAATTTTCTCTGCTTTTCAAGAAGCATGAATAGTAATTCTGCAATCACTTCTTTTAATTCATACCACAAATTAAGAATATTATTGACTCACTGGAAAATGTAGAATTTACATCCCATCCGTTTTTATCCATGCATCCATGCATCCATCCATCCATGCATCCATGCATCCATCTATTTTCATATTGTTGCTCATCAATCTGATATTTGAAAACCTTCTCCAAAATAAATATCTTGAAAGTATGTTTTAAGATTCTTCTTTGAAAACAGAGTGGGTGGCAATCATGTTTAATTTAATTTTGTGACAGCTCTTTTGAGCATAATGAAGTGTCACAATGTGGAAAATCATTCTGGTTATAAAAAGTGCAAAGGCAAAGATCTTGCACCACACAATTTAGGTTTTGTTTCTTTATTTAAATGCAGAAAGGTATATTATTCTAGATATTTAAATTCCATGCATTATTAAAAAGCATAAGCAATAAAAGAAAATCCCAAATTATTACTTAGACATATTGTGGCATCCTCTGTGCAAAGCGCTGCCACAAAAAATTGTGAATTTTTTTTTTCTGAAAATCATGAAGTCATAGATTGGTTCAGGTTGAAATGGATATTTAAAGGGTATCTAGTCCAAACCCCTGCAAAGAGCTGGGACATCTTCAAACAGATCAGGTTGCTCATAGCGCCACCCAACATAACCTAGAATGTTTCCAGGAATGGGACATCAACCACCTTTCTGAGCAACCTGTTCCAGTGTTTCATCAGTGTCCTGGTTTCACCCAAGGACAGCGTGAATTTTTTGCAGTGGCAGTGAGGATGTGTCTAGGTTGTTACTCCATACCATTTCAGGTAATCTCTTGGGGCCAGAAGGGATTCTCACTTTTGAGAAAAAGGGACCTGGCTTGGATTGGGAAGGACCTGGCTTGGAGGGGGCAGGAAAGTGGGAATGCCATTCCTAAACTAAGACAATCACCCTCATTTTAAAATCTTATTCCTTATATCTAGTCTAAATTGTTGCCTTTTCAGTTTAAAACCATTAACCCTTGTACTATTGCAGCAGGCCTTGCTGAAAAGTTTGTCCCTAAAAGTTTTTTATAGACCCCCTTTAAGCCTGAAAAGCTGCAATAAAAGCCTCCACAGAACCTTCTCCAGGTTGTTGGGAGCAACCCCAACTCTGTCACTCTTTCCTTAGAGCAAAGCTGTTTAATCTCTCCAAACATTTGTGTCCCTCATCCAGACCCACTCTATCACATCCATGTATTTTCTGTTCTGAGGACCCTGGAGCTGGATGCAGCAGGGTAAAATCACCTCCCTTGATCTTCTGGCCACATATGCTATGATGCAGGCTAGAATACATTTGGCTTTCTAGACTGCAAGTGCACATTGCCGGCTCGTGTCCAGTTTTTCACTCATCAGTAGCTCCAAGTATTTTGCAGGAAAATCTTGGAGGTAGAGATTAAAGCAACATTATTTCTCTGGAACACTCATATTTTTAGTGAGAGCAAAATCTGTCCCAAGAAAGGAATAAAGGGAAATGTAGTTTAGTTTTAGTTTCTCAACACTATCTGAATAGGCCTGTCAGAATATGACAGTGTCTGCTAGGGATTAATAAGTATAAATTGCTTATTCAAACAGAATAAATTATAAGAAAGATTTAAAAATTAACTTTGGTTTTTACATTTCTGAGGAAATCAGCTGATGCTACGAAAATAGAGTCCTTTAAGGGACCTGACAGGCAAAATGGCAGATAGAATAAACAATGAATTCTGAACAGGGATAGAGTATTTGGTTTTTCTAAGAGTTATTCATTTCACATTAAATCATTACTAATATTTTGTGAATGCTATAGTCAAACTAATATTAAATGCAGGAGAGGTGGTGGCATGGGAAAAAAATGAACTGAGAAATCAGAGTATGTCCTTTCCTGGACCTAGAAATATTTCAAGTCAGTCATGCTACCAGGATTTACTTCACCTGAACATATGGTCCATTAAGTAGTGTTCATTTTCTCCCCTAAAAAGGGAGAAAATACGCACAATAATTCTTCAGGAAATTTCTTAATTTAGTTATAAATGAGCATGCCAAAACATAAAATGTTTCTTTTACTCATAACACAGAAGTTCATGACCTTGGTTTGATTGAGGATTGAGTAATTGAATATAATGACAAGTGAATGTCAGGGTAATGAAAAAAGAGTGTGATGAATCTTTGTAGAGATTAAGATGAGACAGCAGGTGGTAGTGCCCCCTCACCACACTATGATCTGAGAAACACTCATTACATCTCGGCCTTGATGAACAGCACCTGTGCTGAGCTCCTCTTGAGCTCATCAGAAACACTATCTGTTTCCAGGAAATTATGTTGTCCTAACAAGCACCTGCTTTTTTTTGTAACAAACAGCCTTTGAATCTTAACTTTCCTGAAAAACAGCTCAAGTGGAATAATATTTATGTTATTAAACTTTCTAAGAAAGTTACTGACCCAAATTGAAGCCAGGATGAAAAATTGCTTAAACCCACTTTCTTGTCGCCAATAAACAGGGGCCCAAAATGAGATTATTTAAGGTCTTCTGGACCACAGCAGGCTGTGACCAGCAACCTCCCTCTGAGTGGGACCTCTTGGAGCTGGTGAACTTGCAAGATTTTTACTTGGAGGATCACCAAACAACCACAACAGATCCTGGGCTGATACCCTGCACTCCTTAAGGCTCAACCTTAAGGCCTGTAGAGAAGATGCAAAGGCATCTGAAGTGACCACTGAATTTGAGTGGAATTTTTCATAGGTACATTTTGCAGACTCTTTATATCTGTGTGCATGTGAGTATGAATATGCCACAGTAAATGTACTCGGAATGCTGCTCTCCTAGATTCTTAAATACCTTATAAGTATGTTAGGCCTGTAAATAAGTTACTTTTATGGTGTAGTAAATTCTATATGAATCCTTTGGAAAATTGTTTGACTTAAATTACCAGTTAAGTTCTGTTTGGCCTTAAGTCCTTTTATCCTTACCCTTTATATCCTTTTGTAGTCCTCTCTGAACACCACACAGATAGTTTTAGGTTTATTTCAGTTTGGATTTTTTTACTCTGGATTTTTTTTCCCTATTTTTCTCAGTGTGCTTTAACCATCCAGTAAGTAGTAGAGCAAACTTTGCAAATGAACTTTGTCATGCTATTGCTTTTCTATTAAACCTGGTTTTGCTGATACCTTTGCAGGTGATTTTTTTCAGTGATCTTAAAGTATTAATTTGTGACACAGAACAATACCTGAAACTGACGGAAAAGTACAGTATTATAATGAGCTGGTTGCCTGCGATCTTGCTATTTAATCGCACCACTAAGAAAGATTGGGGAAAGTGTTGCTACATGGACATCCAATGCCTTTAAGACGCAGAAGGCCCATATAAAAAAGCTGCATGTGGATATTGACTTCCTGTCCTGAACCAGTCATTGAGACTACCCTGAATAAACGTTGTATTCCTGTGGCTGAGCTGTGCTGGTCTCTGCAAAAATAACTGGGGCAGTCTCAGATAACTCTGTGTGTGTGCATGAGGGTAAGCTTTTCCTGACACTGCTTCTGTCTAATTTGGCTTGTTCAGTAAATTGAACTTAGCAGCATCATGTTTTTAATTTTCCTTTTTTTCCCCTATGACAACTTTTTTTTTATTAATGGGTACTTATTATGTGACAACAGCATAGAACAGTTCAGGCAGTGGGGATGGAAGCTTCCAATATACTTTATCTTTGTCCTTAGCACTCCTTTCACACTCCTTGCTGTTGGCCTGCTAGACTATTTGACCCTGATGGGTTTTGTTAGTTTATGAAAACAAATATTGGACATGACACTGTATAACCAAAAAAAGTTGTTTGCCATGGTTCCACTTCTGCTGAGTGCTAAGAGCATCATACTAAATGATAAATATACTCACCTTCCAACGAGTTTAGAGAAATCAAGAGCATTAAATACCTAGCTCACAATAAAATATTTTACTGCTAAAGGCTTCATTGGCTGCTTACTGTTTTTTGGGGGTTTTTTATGCATCTTTGGCATAATAATATGCTAAACAAATTGTTGGTTTAATAAAATACGTATTAAAAGAAAAGTTCAAAATAGGAAGTTTTGGTACTAAAAAGAATAGGTAAAATGGATGCTAAGAGAAGTTTGCATAAATGTAGATACTGTGCTCAGGAAATTGTGATATTTAGATTTATTGTTGACTTTCTAAAAGGTAGAGTGTAATAAAGGCACACATAGCATACAACAGTAGCTATGTTTGGTGCAGTGAAGATAGGCCATCTTTTGGAAGCTGCATATTCCCAAAACATTCTGGCTTTCCTATGGATGTACCATATGCGGCATAACATAGCCACTGTGTTGCTTCTATCCAGACTAACTTTTTCCTCTCTTTTGTTTTAGGAAATTTTTCAGCGCCTGAAATGCAAAAAAATATGTCAAGATTTTAGAGTCATTAAACATTACATTACTTAGAAGGAAAAAAACGGGATTTGGGCATTTGCATTTCTCTTCGCTCTCTTATCCTTTAGGGTACATTTTGAGTGAAAATTCAAAGCTTTTTTTCATTACTTGAAGAATTACAAGCAAAATTTTTAGCATGCGGGGTGAGATTTTCATGTAGGCTTTGAATTCTTGCCTCAGGATCTTCCAGGAAAACAGAAACTATCATAAGACTTATGTTTAAAATCTTAACAACTGGCATACCCATACTACTAAGGACATGTCCACAGTGCATCATAGAGTATGCAGGATAACTCTGAAGCTGGCAGGCACCACGCTAGTTCTGGAACCACAGATAATGTAACTGATGACATTTTTGCACATGTATGACTTTCTGTCAGCACACCTACTGATTCTGAGACTAGAAATTCTACTGCACCAAACTGCACCTGCTCAAATCTCTCTGTGCAGTTACATATGGGCAAACTTGGTCATGAATAATTTATGCACTAAACTATAATTCATTACCATAGAAAAGATATCTGGGGAAAAAAAGAAGTCATACACCTAGGACTTGATGTATGAAATAAATGAGCAATTAATACCATTTTTAGAATTGTAAAAATATTAGGATATTCAGTTTTCTGCTACAGGGCTTCCTATTATTTCAAGCCAGGTTAAGTGACCAAAATTTTCACTGGAAAGCTGAAATGTTGTAAAGATTATTTTTAGGAAATTTTTCTGTTACTGTTTAACATACTGTTAGTCTTCAACATGATTTAACATCTTGGATGAAGAACTTAAAAGAAATGCTAAGTAGGTTCCTCAATGACAGTAAATTGGAGGAGCTGTGGGCTCCCTCAAGGGCAGAGGGACCTTGAAAAATTAGAGATATGGGCAATCACTAACCATATGAAGCTTAAAAAGGGAAAATTCTGGATTCTGCACCTGGGATGGGGCAACCCTGGTTTATCTATAGACTAGGGAGTGACAAACCAGAGACCAGTGTTGCAGAAAGAGAGCTGGGGATCCTGATCCTTGGAAAGTTGAACATGAGTCAGCAGTGTCAGAAGGGCCAACTGTGCTGGGAGTGCATCAGGCACAGCATCGGCAGCCAGGCAAGGAAGGAGATTGTCCTGCCCTTCTCTGCACGTAGGTGGGCCTCACCTTGAGTGCTGGGGGCAGTTTTGGGTGCCACAATATAAGAAAGACATTAAACTTTTAGAGAGCATCCAAAGAAGGGCAATGATGATGGTGAAGGCCTCCAGGGGAAGCCCTCAAGTATGAAGAGCAGATGAAGTCACTTGGTCTATTCAGCCTAGAGGAGAGGAGACTAAGGGGAAACCTCACAGTGGTCTTCAACATCCTCATGAAGTTTGGAAGAGAGTGTTTGGGCACTGGAACAGGCTCCCCAGGGAAGTGGTCACAGCACCAAGCCTGACAGAGTTCAAGAAGCATTTGTACAAAGCTCTCAGGCACATGGTGTAACTGCTGGGGGGCTGTCCTGCATAGGGCCAGGAGTTGGACTCAATGACCCTGATGGGTCCCTTCCAACTGAACATATTCTATGACAACAACCACAACTAAATCTGGTATTATAATCTTATAGTGCTCCTGATCATATAAGGTATTTATCTCATTAATGTTTTTTATGCAAAGCATAATACTTAGAAATAATCATGCCCTTAATGACCAGCCTTGAAATTATAAGAAATATTTCAGCTAATCTAATGATAAATTGAAAATAAGGAAGTAGGATATCTGGTTATTTTATTACTTTAGCTTTGGAACCTCCAAGTCACCAGAACTTATAGGGAGGGCATGGGAGTTATAGATTTTTTGCCTTAAGCATGTAGCTTGTAATGCCATCTATGTAGTGTGTTGCAAGAAAAACCCAACAAAACAACCACTAGGACAGGCTTGTTTTGACTGTAATCTACATTGAAAAATGTCTTCATGAAAAGTATTTACCACAGGAACAACCAAAAACTAATAAACCTAAAGAAAAGACAGGCTTAATACTGCTACCTTGGGCATGAATGCTCATGATGCTCATGTAGTGCATCATGAACTTCACTGTAAAGTTTCTAGCTGACTCTGTGTAGAGAAAGATCAAGCTAAATTCTGCTTGCCAAATAGAATGAAATCATACTGAAATGTTTGGAAGTTTTTTTTTGTAACTAAATATTGCAATTCATATTGCATTTGTGTGATATTTGTGTTTAGAATGAAAACTTAAAATCTTGTGTTTAATTTGTTGGAAATACTACTGATAGCACTTATATGTGATATTGTGTTTCTGTAATGGAAAAAGAAATATTAATGTTGAGTCATAATAGTCATAATGTTATTTGGGCACTTGAATTATTTTTACTTCGTAGCTTTTTTTGAGTATGTGTGGATTTTGTGGGACTAAAATATGCATAAAATTAATAAGTTGAAATTGCCATAGTATTTCAGTTTTAAATTATCTTAATCTGCATATGTTTTGTATGTGTTTTCCACCAAAGTTACAGCTACTAACATAAAGAAACAAAACCAACCAAAACCAATTGTAAATCTCTAAAATGTAGCACTTGACTGTCTCTTCTGATGTACTTCCTCCAAATTGCAGTTTGATAATGAGCCCCTGTAATGCTGCTTTCCACAGACATGAAGATAAAAGTAAGAGAATATCAAGGTTAAAGCCATAAGTGTACTGAAAATGCCTCTTTCTTGATGAAAAGGTGCCATGCTGCTTAGACATCCTGATGTGGAGCAGTGAATGGTCATCTTCTGGAATTATCCTAGCATTATATAGGACTTTTGTTTTAGGTTTTTTTGTCTTTTATCTGAGAATGGTGTATAATATGAGGTCTTGTGACTTATATTTTGGATAGAGATTTTGAGTTTACCAAGGGATTGAGAGTGACCATTTTTGCAGATAATGTTTTTGAGTCAATTTCAATTAATTTGAAATATAGTTTAAATTGAATCCTTTCAAGACTCAATTAGAAATAAAACAGAGTAGCAAAACCAACTATAGGTATACAGATATGTAGGTGATTATTATTGTACTTAGGGAGAACCTTATATTGAATTTCCTTAGTGCACTCTATAACATTAAAACCACTTCTAATATAATTATCTTAAATTGCTATTTACCTATTGTAAATAAAGTGAGGCAGATAGAGTTATTTTGTTATCATCACTGTCAGTAAAATCTGGGCAAAACACACCCATGTGGAATATTTTGATATGTTTGTGTCACCAACTTAATATTATTGATCACAAACTATAGAAAGAATGGAAGTCATAGAAAAGTCTGAGAGGAGCAGACTATATAGGAGAGTCCCTGGGGAGATGCAGCCTGAGGAGGTTTCTATGTTGTTTTGGTGGTATCAGTGTTAGAGAAGAATTTCAGGACCTTAGCTCATATAAATTTAAACGTGATCTTTCCTTTTTGGTCAGGAGTATTAACTCATTATTTTCTTCATAAAGAGCTTAGGTGCAGGGGTCTGTTCATATGTGAAAAAATTATCACTATAGGATTTAGCAAAATAAAGAATTTTTATAGTGTTTTCAAGTTCCCCTTAAAAGTAGTTTTTTGTTGTTTTGTTTTTTTCTCACTGTTGTTCTTTTGCTGTTATTTGTTTTAATGTGACACACAACAACAATAAAAAGGCTTTTACATTTGTATCTAACTTTGAAATGATAAATATTTTATTTATCCTTGAGTAAATTAGTCTGTACTCTAAGGTGCTTCTTACACAAATGACCCAGACACTGATCTGCTTTCCTGTGCCTAGTAGACATCTGATAAAAACATGAACTGTTGAATTACCTCATGAATATAAAGTGACAAGAAATGATTCTTCATAGAGACAGACAAAGGGAACCTAGTCATTTTGACTCATCCTGATCTGAGATGGAATACAAGGAAAGTTGTCTTATTCCTGAATAAGCTTTGCAATGTTGAAAGGTAGGGAAAATGTATTCTGTACTTCTTGGTTGCACTGTCCTAGTTCTTGTTGTGGAGAGATGTTACATTGGCCTTTCAAAATTTGGATTGAAACGAACACCAAAGGTGTATGTTTAGAAAGTCCATTAAAGACTTACCTAACAAAATGTTGAACTTTTCTTGAACCTGAGAGAAAAATAGTTCAAAGCTGAAAATCTAGAAGATTTTAACACCTACAGGTAACTTCCTTCCACTGGATTTGTTTGGCTTTTCTTATGAGGGATGAACTTCCAGAGTATTAAAATAGTTTTTAAATTTGAAACCATTTTCAATATTATTGTTTTGTTTTTGTTATATTCACTTTTGTCATTTAGTTTCTATTTTTTTGTAAGATGGAAATACAGATAACTGGCCTATAAGAAAAAATTGCATAGCTGTCTTTAGTGGCTCCTACTAAATATGCACCTCTTCTAAGGTTTCCCTACAAGTGAACATAGAGTTTTCTGATTTTCATGTTTAGCTGCATCTTTCCTTTTTAAAATCCTTAACTTATGAAATGCATAGGCACAAGGTATATTGATACTGACCTGAAATTAGTGTCATTAACAACATTTTTCAACCTTCTGGTAGATCATAAGAGGAAGAAGCACATGCATATATGTTCAACCTTTCTACGTTTTACAACCTAGTCATACAATTTCTGATCTTAGTGTTCACAGTCCTGGAGTATTTCAAATCTTTGAGTTCAGTAATATGTTGTGTTCTAGCTGTTTTGGATTTGAATCTAACTTTCAGTATTCATTTACCCTATTTTTTGTAATATATTATTTTCTGTGTCATCATGTAGGCTCTGCAGGGAGAGACTTTGAACTTGATAAATTAATAATGGGGCTAGGCTCTTTTCCCTCTTGGACCTACATTAAAACATTTCTATGAACAGTGTTATAGATAAAAATTCTCTCACTGAATGTCTTTGTATAGCCTATGCATTTACCCACTCTTTTGAGGTGGCAAAAAAGTACTGAATCATAATAACGCATGGTGCTTGTCTCAGCTAGAGCATACATTTCCTTTGTCTGCTACTGAAAAAGGTGTTCCATCCTAGTTAACTTTGATATTTACTAGAGAGTGTGAAAGATTATCTTTTTGAGCCACAATAAATTATCAGAGAAGTATGTCTTTGCTATGTTTCTACGTCTGATTCCAGGCCATCATGCTTGCTTTTCTCCCAAGGGATCAAGACCAACATAGACAACAAAGAAGGAAGTTCTTCCCAATAAATCTGATGAGGACTGATAAAAAAAAAAAGAGGGATATTTAACTTGCACTGTTTTTTGGGAAACGTAATTATGAATCTAGAGAACCAAAATGTGTGTCAGAATGTGTCACAAAGAGTGAGAACAAGCAATATTGCAGAAGTGGGAGGGAAACTTCAGGGCTGTAAGGTGACCATTACTTTTGGTTTAGTAGATACAGTGAGTATAAAAGATGCAGACAAGCTACATTCAAAAAAAATGCCCTGTGTTGATTTTCACTTGCTTAAAGATCATCTTTCATAATACTAGAAATTTTAAATATTTTGACTATTAATATAAATTTTTGTCTTTTCAGACTTACGGATGGATTAATTTATTTTTACATGAATTTGTCAAAAGCAATAATATTTTTTCATTATATTGTTTTCCTGCTTTTTGATTTTTACAAATTTGTTCATTATTTGGAATTGACTAGTTGTATACACATTCCAGAGAGGGTTTTTTGTTAAGTAGCATTTTACTTTGATTTAATGCATGCTTTTTTTATATTTCATGGCTTATTGTTCCACACCTTAAACTATGAGCCATCAGTTGAACATTTCATAGAGCTTTTGAATTTGCAAAATTTTATTTGTGATAAAATTTTCTATGAAGATGAGTTGTCTGCTGGTCCCTGCTTCTCTTTCTGCCTCTTCTCCATTAATTTTTCCACTCATGCTTTATTTTTCAAGCAGTTGATTTTCAGCATCCCCAGTGATAGACTAATAAATTATTCTGAAATTAAACCATACCCATCATTAATGGTGAGTTCTAGTCTCATAATGAAAGAATTTGCATTTTGGCATACCTTTCCATGCACTTATCTTTGTTTAGGATCACTTTCTCCTGCAGTTGTTTTTATAGTTTTGATAGTTAGTAATTAGTTTCCAGAAGATTATTCAGACTCTGTAAGAAAGAAGAGTAAAATAGTCTGACTTGCATCTCAGACTCAGTGTTGTTGCTAATATCCATCCCCTGACTAAGAAACTACTGTAACTTTATATCATCACAGCATGTTAAGGTTTGGAAAGGACCTTAATAATCATCTAGTCCCAACCTCCATGCCACAGGTAAGGACACATCCTACTCGACCAGCTCACTCAAGGCCTTACCCAACCCGGCTTTCAACACTTTCAGGGCTGGGGAATCTACAACCTCAAAGTGCAACCTGTTCTGGTGCCTCACTATCCTCACACTAAAGAATTTCTTCCTAATATTTAAACCTAACTCTCCCTTTTTCAGGTTTTACTTATTACTCCTTGACCTATCATTACAGTTTGTCATGAAGAGTCCCTCTCCAGCTTCCTCCTAGGCCCCCTTCAGGAACTGGAAGGTTGCTATGCGGTCTTCACACAATTTTCTCTTCTCCAGGCTGAACAGCCCCAATTCCAGTCCTCTTACCAATTTTTTTTCCTCCTCTGGACTAACTTCAGTAGTTCCATGTCCTTGTTTTGGGGGCTCCAGAAGTATATACGTCACTCCCAATGGGGTCTCACTGGAGCAGAGTAGAGGGGGAGAATCACCTCCTTTGACCTGCTGGCCATGACCCTGAGGATGCAGCCCAGGATTCCATTGGCTTTCTGGGCTGGGAGCCCACACTGCTGGCTCATGTTGAGTTTTTCACCAGCCATCACCTCCTTCTCCTGCTCCAAATCACTTCTCTGCCCAACCTGTGAGTGTTCCTAGAATTCCCCTGACCCATGTGCAGGACCCTGTACTTGGCTTTGTTGAACTTCATGGGGTTTGCACAGGCCCAGCTCTCCAGCCTGTCTAGGTCCCTCTGGATGCCATCCCTTTCCTACAGCATGTCAGCTGCATCACACAGCTCGGTGTTTTCAAGGCTCTTGCTAAGGATGCACTTTATCCCACTCTCCATGTTGCCAACAAGAATATTAAACAGACCTTGATCCTTAATTTTCTGAACTGCTGTCATGTCACTGAAGCTACTTCTGAAAACATTTCCGAGGATATCTTTTAGTAACGAGGCAGTGTTGCAATCACATGGTCTTTCTTCAAGAAGTTTTCCACAATTTATCAATTTGAGCCAAATTCACAGAGGATTAAAGGTCATAAACATAATTAAATTCCAGCAAGTGTTATGAGATCAGCAATTACCAGTTTTGTGTAGCCAGCTGTTAGGTCTATCAGCACGCACATGCTTGCTGGCCAGCAGCAGCACAGGCAGCCAGAGCATATGCTGTCACTTGTCCATCTGGGGCAGCCATGGAGCAACCTACTGGAGACAAACTGAAAGATTTATGAAGGTGAGAGAGATAAATAAATACACAGAAATGTTATTGCAAGCCAGTTAGAAACATGAAGAACACACCATATTACAGAACTATTGTCCTGCAGTATGTTGTGCTCTGAAGTCATTCTCTGTGTGCATCCTTGGTTTGGCAAATATAGATTCTGCTTTAGTAAAATTATTATCCTGAGATAGAAAAGTAACTGATTTATTAGGGGTGTAGTTTTGCATTGTTTGTTTTGGGGTTTTTTTTGAGACTTTATTTTATTTCTATTACTTTCTAAAAATACTAGTATTCTTATGGGAACTAGCTGAAGTAATTTTATTTTGCCAGACCCGTTATAAAACCACTGAATTGTTTTTCAGTGAAACCTTTACTATAAAAAAGCTATTTTTGTCAATCAGATCTTTTTTTATAGTTAGAAAATTATTTGACTATTTTATTTTTGCAAATTATGTGTAAGCAGCTCCAGATTGTTATTATTTTGCAGTTGTTAGCTGAAGACTAGATACAAACATATGGTAGGCTAGAAGTCATTTGATGTGTTCACTTTGAAGATCTCTTCATCTGTCTGACGTTCATTAATCATAGGTTGGAATAGACCCCCACCATTTCATACTCTCAACAGTTTTCTGATTGAATGACTGCAGCTTTAGTAGGAAAGAACATTTGAAGCTCATCTATCACATCAATATTCATATGCAAACTCTGATATTTCCCTAAAGAGTTGACACATCCCCATCAGGGAATTGATAAAAAAATCTATTTTCTTTAATGTTCATGGACAAAAGTACATAAAAAATTCTGCAGACCACTTGTACTTCTATAGCTGCAACGGGTCTATATGTAAAATAGGAAAAAAAAACCCATCAGGGAAATACAAAGACTTTATTGTTAATAAATTGCACTGATCTAAATGCCATGGCTTTATCCTGAATATTCAAAAATATTTGTTTCTCCTTTAGATATATTCATTATTTCAAGCAATTCAGTTGAGACTGTGGCACTCAGCTAAAAATAAAGTTGTCTAGAGAAGACAGGACAGGCAGTTCAACTGTAATCACCCTGAATAGAAAAGATCTGAAGACAACTGCTGTGGTCTTATGAAGAAGAGATTAGTTGCATGGAGTTCATGTTTGCAACGAGTTGAAATGGTTGATTTTCATTCTTTAAGTTAATTTTACAAGAAGGTACTAGGTTGGCTAGGAAGCTAGGAATCTATTTTAGCAGCTGAAATATAGAAATCGAAGACACATTTAGAACTTCTGGAAACTCCATAAATTATTTATCTGGACCAAATACTTTAGTAATTGACCGTTTCTAAAGAAATAGACATAGCATAAATAGTCCTCAGAAGGCTTGTTTCCAAAGTACACCATTGTAAATGGATTGAGCATTTGTGTGCCTGAAGAAGAAAGAACAGTTACTATATTTGCTGTAGTAAATAGGTTCTATTGGTCTCATTAGTGGAGCTTATGAGTTCCAATATTGACAGATGTAGGAAATCTTTGCTTTACATTATATCAATTTTTGTATTGAACACTTTCTCAGTAGGGTTTGAGATGCCCATCCTGCAACTAAATAAGCTTTAAACAAAATGGCCTTATATATGAATGCATAGATACTAATGTATTGTGTGAAGAACATACACTAGAGACCGAGTACAAAGATAATATTAATAAAATAAAATTAAAGTGAGATAAGGTCTTCTATAAGAAATAAGGTCTTTTATATAAGAAATATTTTCAAGAAACACCTGAAACAGGGTAGTTTGTAGCAGCCATAATATTCTTCATGATTGATTATGATAAGAGTAAACATTTTGTTTTGTCAATGCTAATGATCCTTAACTTTTTCTTGGGATATCCAAATCACCTGTTGGCCTTTTATTTCAAGCAAAAATATCCATGTCTTTGTGAGGTATTTTTTGCCATGAAAGAAAACAGTATTTTGGTTACAGGCTCATATTTTTATAGATTTGGAAAGCGTATGGCAAACACATAGTGTTTACCAGTTATTGTACATGAAGGAGGGTAAAATCTGTGTGAGTCTTACTTATTTCTTTCAAATATTCTCTATTCAGTGGCTGAGAAGATTAATGCCCTTAATGTTCACATCTTTTGGTTGTGAAGACAAGAAAGCATTATTAACTTACAAGGTTCCTTTATGAAAATGTTTGGGTTTCAAGGAATGCAAATACACAAATAAATCTGAATGTGCTCAATAAACATACGATGAGTCAATAGACCGCTTGTTTTTGCTCTAGTTTTGGACTTGACTTTTCAAAGTTTAGCTAAATCTATCAGAATCAACTGAAAAAAAAAAAACGAACTAACCAAACAGCAACAACAACAAAAAAGCCCAAAAAAAAAACCCAAAAAAAACCCCCAAAAAAACAAAAAAAAAAAAAAAAACAAAACCCAAGCAAACAACAAAAACCAAATCAGAAAAAAACCCCAATATTAGCCAGAGACTACCAGTTTCCACAGGTGCAAATGGGTTTGATCATATGTTAATTTATCGAGAGCCAAGGGCACAACTCCAAACTGCCAAACCAGATGGTTTGCTTTTTTCATTATGTGAGAGAGATGGAAAAGAGAAAGACTGAAAATCCATGAACCATGGGAGGATTCTGTTTTTATGATCTGGAGTTTAAATCATAAAATTTGAGAAACTGGACATAGTTTCAAATATATGGAGGCCAGCATTCCTTAAAAAACAAAAATCCCTGGTTTATCTATGCATTTTATCAACTACAGAGGCTCTTGAACCTTTTCTTATTATTATTTCTGGTTTTCTCCCTATTCACTATAATTCCAGCAAGAGAGATTCCCTCTAGCAAAATTGCTTTCCATTCCCATCCTTCCTTTTCCTTCATCTCTGGTGGCTCTTGAATCTGTTATGGCACTCTATATGAAACAAGCTCATGTCAATTCACATTCTTTCATCTCCTTTTTCAATTAAATTCACTTGTTTTTTCAGTGGCACCATAAAAATGTCCATTGTAGTTTATTAAAATCTTGCATTATGAATATTTTAGGTATAAACTTTCAATGCATTTCAACAGATAAACTGCCTAAATGTGGAAGTGGGAGGGAGGAAAAGAAAAATACAATTAGAAGGAGAAAGTCTTCTTTTATAGAAGAGATGCAGACCTTTTAGTACTGTAATCTTGTATAAATTTAAAGCATAACATTAGATGTATTGCAGGCCACAGCTGGACATTTGAGAGGGTTGAGGAAATTAACTAGTGAATGTCTTGAATGTAATTCTAACTGTGTGTAAATAGATGTTCCAGAAGTGATATATTTATTTGTACTGATAGCATTGACTTCCTTACTTTATCAACACCTTGCAATTAATTTTTTTTATGTTGTTCATGAACTCTTGACAGCTATTTTGACCTCCAGGCTATACTAAAATACAGATCACTATTTTTTCATGTATCAGAATGATATTTAAATTACTTGAAAGTGCATTTTTCTGTGGAAGATCTATTACCTTTCATCCAGCCAAAGATCTTGGTCTGCTTTTCACAAATAACTGCATCCAGTTGTTATTTTAAATTCATTATGGCCAAAATTAATCTCTTGATCTTCTCTTTCAAAACATTTCACTAATTCATTTTCCATCTTAGGCAGAGACATTGCTGTTCTCCAAATTACTTCACTAATGTCAAGCCTAAACTCCTGCTGTCTCCAGGGGGATGCTTTCACTGGATTTCTCTCAAACCTTGTCGGTCCAACTGTGCACGCAGTCAAAACATTTGTACAAGCTTTTATTATTGCCTACATTAACTATGACAACATCTGTTCTCTAGACTTTCTTACAGCAGCCTTGCTCCTCTGAAGTCATTGCAGGATATTGCTGTTATAGTCACCCTGAACTCACTTACTGAGCATTATGTTGGCCCTATTTATTGTACTTCAGCATTTTTAATTTTACTCATGTCAACTTTTTCTCCTGTGTCTTTCCAAATAATTCAGTCCAATCATCACTGTAAAATCTAGTCAGACATCTAGTCAGCCTTGCTTCATTTCCCTCTACAGGTCAGTTTTGCCAAGGCTGGGATCAATTTAAGAAACCATTGAAGTACCTTTTCCACTCTGCTGAGTAGGTGTGTTGGGTGTGGCTGAGCTGAAGTTCATTTTCCTGCAGCAGCCCTCACGGTGCTGTGCTCTGCATTGGTGGCAGGAAGGGTGTTGCAAACACAGCAGAGTTTTGGGTACTGCTGAGCAGCACTGGCACAACATCAGTGCTGTCTCTCAACATTCTGCACCCCCATCAGAAGGCTGGGGGGGGGTTAACATCTTGGGAGGGAACATAACCAGGCCACCTGACCCAAACTAACCAAAGAAATATTCCATATTCAGATATAAAGGTAAAGAAAAAGGAGGAGGAAGTAAGGGCATTTGTTACTTAAATTGTTGGCCTTCCAGAGCACTTCTATGCTTAGTGAAGTCCTGCTCCCCAGGATGTGGCTAGACGTTGCTTGCTGATGGGAAGTAGAAAAAAATCTCTATCTCTTTGCATGCAAATACATGGCATTTTGCTTTTTGGTTTTGGTTTGATTTTTGTTTTTCTCTTTTTCTCAGCTATAAGGTTTTTTCTACCTTATTTTCTTCCCCCATGTTGCTGAGAGAGGAGAGCTAGAGTGCCTTAGTGGGCACCTGGCATCCAGACAAAGGCAACCCATTCCGATGGTATTATCTTATATCTAGGATTTTTTCCCTTTGTTTTTCTTGTTCCCAAAAATGACATGACTTTAGGCTTTTCCAGACCTTTTCTGGGTAGACAGTTTTCCAAAACCTTAAAGCTGAAAAAGATGTGAGACGTTTTTTTCAGAACTCTTAAAGAGAACTGCAAGTGATTGATCAGATGGAAGAGAAATTATAGCAATTCATGACATATTCTCCCACTGTGGCCTTGCAGGCAGTTTCCTGCTTCCAAGTTAGTTTGTTTATAATATCAGTGGCCTTCAGTTGGAACAAACTCTACCAGGTCCCTTTTGGCCTCTGCAGAGTTCTCTATGTGACAGCTCTGTGCCTCAGAGATGGAAGTGTGTGGTACCACCGATGCACAAGTCACAAATGTCCTAAGACTGTTTGTTCCCTACTGCCTTTCCCAGAGCTACTGGTGTGGATGTCTTTCCTGTGACTGATGCTTGGCTGCTCCTACAGAAGGAGCAATCACTCCATCCAGCATAGACCTTTTCAGAGGAATGCAGTCATAATATACACAAATATCATAATATACAAGCTGAAAGTGCTATACCAACTACTGCGCGTTAAGTTAACTATCTTGGACTGTTTGAAGAACTAAAATTACTTTGGGGCAAAAAACAAATAATTTTACTGATATCTAAGGTGAGATTGCATCAAACCCATATTTGGCAGAGGAAGCCAGATTTGAGACATTCTTTCTTAACTATTTACAAGTTCAGCAATTATTCAGGAAAGTACTGTGCCTCTGCCTATAATAAATGAAACCTGATTCAACCCATCCTGAGGTAGTTGATTGCTCATATTTCAGAGGTGATTCTTTCATTTCCTTGATTACAGAAAAAAGACAGTTGAGGCACTAACTTTCAGAAGGCCATCCTTGTGGCTTAGGGTTGGTCACAGTGTTCAGTTTTAACTCCTTCAGAATACTAAGGTTTTGATATGAAGTTTTAAAAATGAACAATTCAAAGACTTCATTTAAAAATCAGTTTGGTTTTATATTTAAATTATCAAATATGACAAAACAAAGAAACAAACCAGGAAAATCTTTCACATTTTAAGATGAAAAAAATATATATCTCCAGTAAAAAAATATCTGGTTAAATACAGAAATTTTTACTATTAGTGGAATTTCCTAGAACACAGAAATCCCACACTTGCCAAGCTTCAATGGCAAAAAAATTAAGGTTGAAATTTCCTAAAGTTACAGCATCTTTTACCAACTACCTGCACTCAGCAACAACAGTAAAACAATGTGGTAGAAGAATTCCAAGTATGACTTGCACCATATACAGTGTTGAGGGGTAACACATCTGTGTCTGAATTTGGAATATTTGTATGCAGATTTGAAAAGTACAATGGAAGTGTATTTTATATAATACACATAGTACAGTGGGAATGCTCTTATATTTTTTATTTTATGTATTTACTCACAAAGTATGTAGATATTGGATTCTTTTTTCTGGCGGTAATAAGAAAACGGATGTTTTCAATACAGATGGAGATGAAAAAGGGAAGCTGGATAAAACTGAAATATTTTCTTACAAATCAGTAACATCACTACCGACATGAAATACAAGAGTGATGATGCTATCTGTATGTTTGGGAATAACTAATTCCTAGATGTAAGGTCCTTAGTTAGGTGATTCTTAACACCTGTGAATGACAAAACTATTCTAGTTGACATATTTGCCATATAATTGCACTATTACTAAACCAAGGGGTTTTCTTCATTTTTTGGCCTACTACTAAAGTCTGAATACCAAGAAAAAGCTGATAATTTAGTTAGCTTTAGCTAATCAATAAGGTTGTGCATTATATAAGACCACAGCTATTTTTTTTTTCTCATTCACTTTTTTATCCATTTTTCTTCTTTCCTAATGATGCATTTTCAAGACACTTTGCCCATTTGAGAACCCATTAGTCAAGAAATTGCCTAATGCAAGCATTGCCTTCAAAAAACCCTTAATATGATATTTACTTTAAAGTGCTAAAATATTGACTGTAAAAAAATTCCAACAGAATGTTGCCAAAATTTTACCCATTTTCCAAAAATTTGGTTGCTTTTTCAGTTGTTTGAACAACAGGCCAGGTTTGTATAGTGGACAGGTTGCAGGGGGGCTTCTGTAAGAAGCTGCCAGGAGCTTCCTCCATGTCCAGCAGAGCCAATGCCGGGTGGTTCCAAAATGGATGTGCTGCTGGCCTAGGCTGGGTCAATTAGAAATGGTTGCAATGCCACCTTGTATATGATAACATACTCAAGAAGGAGGAAAAAGAAATTATTTTGCAGTTGAAACGGCATCCAGAGAAGAGCAATGTGAAACCATGTGAGGGAAACAACTGCACACACTAAGGTCAGTGCGGAAGGAGAAGGGGGAGGTGCTCCAGGTGCCAGAGCTGAGATTCTCCTGCAGCCTGTGGTGCACACCATGGTGAAGCAGCCGTGCACCTGCAGCCCTTGGAGGTCTATGGATATGCAAAGATGCACCCACATCCCCTTGAGGAGACCCACACTGGAGCAGATGGATGCCTGAGAGGAGGCTGTGACCCTGTGGGAGGTCCATGCTGGAGCAGGCTCCTGGTAGGGGCATGCAGACCCATGGAGAGAGGAGCCCACACTGGAGCAGATTTCCTAGTAGGAGTTGTGACTCCATGGGAGACCAATAGTGGAGCAGCCTGTCCTTGAAGGACTGCACCCTGTAGAAGAGTGATCCACACCACAGCAGTTTATGCAGAACTGTTGCCCGTGAGATGGACTCACATTGGAGAAGTTCATGGAAAACTGTCTCCTATGTGAAACACCCCACACTGGAGCAGAGGAAGGACTCCTGTCCATGAGCCCTGGCAGAAAAAAAAAAGTATGATAACTATCCTCCATTACTTGTCTCCCTGCACCACTGGCTGAGGAGGTAAAGCTGAGAAGAAGGGAAGGGTGGGGGGAAGGTATTTTTAACGTCTTATTTTACTTCTTATTATTCTGCTCTGGTTTTCTTTGTGATAAATTCTATTAATATCTCTAATTCTAGTCTGTTTTGCCTATGGTGGTATTTGGTGAGTGACCTCTCCCAGTACTTATCTCAGCTAATGAGTCCTTTGTTACATTTTCTCTCCACTGTCCAGTGGGATGTGATACAGAGGCTTTGGTGGGTGTCTGGCACTCAGCCAAGGTCAACACAATACAATAGTTAATATGCAAAGTTATATAAAATTATGAAGAATTAACTACCTTCACTGTCCACTTGAGAAACAGACATCGCCTGTGAAGAACTTAATAATAAGAAATAAGCATCTGTTGTCTTCTTCAGTAGGCTTCACCTTGGGAAGTTCAGATTATGCTTTCATTCTAAATTTTCTGGATTGATACTTGAATTTTTTTGTCTTCTGCTATATTCTGGGTCTCCTTTCCATTGTCTTTCATATGTGGTGTTGGCTCTAATAAAAATAGGCAGTTTTTTGCTAAACCTAAATTCTAAAAAGCATCTATGCTTAAGGAGGCAAAAATGTACAGAATGAAGTGCTGTGAACCCAATCTTGAAATCTTTTCCCCATCACATTTAGCTAAAATTGTAATAATAATAATAATTTAAAAAGGGATTGCTTTGGGAATCAGTAAAGGAATATGAATGTTTTCCTTTCCAGGTGAGTAATTCAAATCTGTCAAATTTGATGGAGATGTATAATTCCATCAAGAACTTTGCTGAGAGCAAAAAGCTGCTTTCTTGACAGTCTGATTCAATTTAATAGTAAGCAAGAGTCCACATAGCAAACCTCAAAGAGAGAATTTGAACTACACAGCATTTATACTGGCATACCTTTAAAAAATAGGCCCAGAGGTGGGTGCAAATCTCACATTTCCTTCTTTTGGCTAGCCCATCTAACCTAATACCCAATTAAGAGACTGGGAAGGTGCCCACTGGAAAAGGATCTGGGGTCACTCAGCTGAACATGAGTGTGCCTAAGTGGCCAAGAAGGCCAATGGCATCCTGCCCTGTGTCAGCAATGGTGTGGCCAGCAAGACATGGCCAATGATTGTTTCCCTGTCCTCAGCAATGGGGGAGGCCACACCTTGAATCTTGTGTCCAGTTTTGGGCCCCTAAAATCAGGAAGGGCATTGAAGTGCTGAAGTGTCCAGAGAAGTTCAAGGAAGCTGGTGAAGCATTTGGAGCACAAGTCTTACAAGGAGCAGCTGAGGGAGCTGAAAGTGTTTAGACTGGCAAAAAGGAGGCTCAGAGAGGCATCTTATTTCTCTCTACAACTGCCTGAAAGATAGTTCTCTCTTCCCTAAGTAACAAGCAACAGGACAAAAGTAAATGGCCTCAAGTTGCTCCAAGGGATATTGATTTGGACACTGGGAAAAATTTATTCACATAAAGAGTGAACAAGGATCTGGAATGGGCTGTCCTGAAAATGGTTGAGTCACCATTCCTGCAGGTACCGCATAGATGTGTACATGTGGTTCTTGGTTACATGGTTTAGTGGTGGATTTTGCAGTGCTGGGTTAACCACTGGATTCAATGATCTTAAAGGTCTTTTCCAAGCCAAATGATTCTATGATTATAATTCAGTGCCCATTTGATAGCATTTTGTATCTTAGTGGGAGACCTCAGTCTCCAGTTCTGTAAATGCACATGTGTAGGCAGTAAATTAACAGATACACCCAGAAAAACTGAAATTTGCTTATTCCTCCAGTCAATTGGTAATTACGTACTGCTAGGTAGTCCAGTGGATTTTAAAGGAATAGTAAGGTGGTAGTGCTTCAGTCAACCCAGTGAGTTTGTTTGTATGTTCCAGTCAGGCCTGAATTTTCAAGATTGATAACTGTGTATACAGTATGACGGAGAGGATCTGTGCAGCTGCTCAGACAGTATATTCTGGAAATGTTTTTTTCTCAGATAATGTCAATTTTCACTACAATAATACTTATTTGCAAATGTCATTGTATTGACCACATATTGGGAATTTCTTGTTAAAAATTTTCTCCATCAGTTGGATGAGAAGAAAAATCAATTGCACTAGCTGTCAAGTTAGGTAGAGTCAGAAACTGATATTTCTCAAGTAAGTGTCCCAAGTCTGAGTTGGAAAGGCAGTCCCTTTTAAAGATCATTCTTCCCTCAACCTGTATGGTGATTAAAACCCTAAAGGTTTCCCCCAAGAAACTAATAATATTCCCCAGATATGAGGAAATTCAGAATAGTTATCTACCATCCATTATACTGAATATGTAATTTCAATATAATTCAGAGGCCTGGGAAATACATTCTTTACCCAGGTTTTCATTGTTTTAAGGTAAGACAGTATGTGCCTATATGAGCTACATCCTTCTGAGGTGATCAAATTTGGCTGTTGAGAAATACAGCTACATGACAGAACTTTGCAATGTTTTTCAATAATACATTTCTTGTTCTGGTAAATTTTAATTATTTCTGTAATAAATATAAGCAACAGTCTTTTTTTTGCCACAAAGTTAAACTTACCTAAATGTTGTTTACTCCTGCATAGGGAGGTGATTAAGTTGAAACATAGGGAGGGATTAGATTTATTCTAATTTCCAGCAATATAGAAGGAAACTCACATTCCCATAGTTGTGTTGCAGTTAACAGCATGTACTGAAATAAAATACTGTTACTTATGCCTGTATCACGGGGGAGTGGTGTGATATACTACTGTTTATTTCCTGCTCCTGCCTTCTTTTTGTCTTATTCAAGGATCTTCTATTACAACTGATGTAACTGAAAAAGGGGAGAAAAAAAAACTTCTTTTAGTAGAACTTGAGCCAAAGAAACAATGAGTTGGGGTACAAGCTTGTAAGAAATGCTGATGTCTTTAACATAATTGAACCCCCAGTGACTTCTTTATGGATAAGAAGAGAAAGAAAGTCAGTCATCCAGTGTAAGAAGAAGAAGGTGCATCAGAGAAACTCTTAACGTATTTGTTTTATTCATGTAGCCATGGTCACAGCTTTTAGTCATGATTAATGCATGTCACTGATGCATCACTTTTAACAGTATTTTTTATTTAAAGAAACTAAGTAGGAAGTATTAAAAGCCTCTCAATTCAGATTTTAAGTTAAAAAAAAAAGAAAATGAAAGCTAAAAGCAAAATGGCTACTGATGGCATGGGAATGAGGACAATGTTCAGATGCATTACAGAAGGATAGACAAGAGTCTCAGAGCACTAGTAAAAACGCTGCTAAAGTATTTGCATTATGATGTTGTTTTTTGTTGTTTGTTTGAGTTTGTTGGGGTTTTTTTGGGGGGGAAATGGGGTTGGGTTTTTTTGTAAATATTGTTTATTAGTCAGAGAAAATATCCAGATTCTTTTCTTTCAATGTGGAGGAAAGCAGTCTTGGATCACCTTAGAGATGTGCTGTATGAAGGGGAGTGTAGGTTTTGGTACTTTTTTTTGTTCTGTTAAGATAAAAAAGTGAGGATTTCTTCTGAGAGATCAAATAGAATAGCATATCTGAAAAAGTAAAACATTCAGTAATTGCTTCTCCATTACTTTATTCCGGATTGTCTGCTTTTTATTTCATAAGTAGTCAAATTATTTTCTCTGCTTTTCCTTTCATATTTTCTTCTGTTCCTTGATCTCTTCTGCTTTATTTTCCTTACATTTTCTTCTGTTTCTGTTTTCCCCTACATTTCTGACAGAAATCTCCATCTCCCTGCTTAATGTGCTCCTTTAAATGATCTCTTCAGTTGTTTCCATCCTCATCTTCTATTTCCATGACATGTCACGCTAAAGGCAGCTAGACCGCACAAGATGCAGTACTTTTTTTTTTTTTTTTTTTTTTTTTTAATTTGGCAAGTAAAAAAATAAAAA
>VXBU01005575.1:141641-174323 GCA_013400315.1 Bombycilla garrulus
AAAAAAAAGGATTAACCCTTGTTGTACTTCACATGAAAAGTCTGTACTAAAGACAAAGTATTTTCCTTTCAAGTAGTTATAGAGTGGAATAACATGCCAATTGCTACTTCAGTAATGGTGCTGTACCCTTCTTGAGAACAAAATACCATAAATTACATACCGGATAGCAGCTTTTAAGCTTGAATTTAACATAAACCTTCTCTGATAGAGAAAAATAAGGCTTTGGTCAGTGCTATTTTATCCTATGAAACTGTCTTTCCTGAAGCTGAATGTGGGATAGTTCCTCCTATGTGCAACAGTTTCAGCACAAGGCAGGAGAAACAGAATATAACATATTCTATTCTATGGCTTAAGTGGTAGAGCTACTTTTGCTATTGATATCTCCAACTGAAGTAACATTCCAAACACCTGCAGGGGAAGAAGAATTTGAGGACTCCTGCAGCACTGTTCTTAGCTATGCTTTAGCCACTGCCACAAACTAGGTCCTTGCAAGCAGACAGCTCTTGAAGAAACTCTCGAGGTTACACTAGGGAGTTCATGTCCTCACTATATACTTGATAGCTTATCTACATGCTAACTCTGCTGCCAATGAACTTTATCCTATCACAGAAGTGAGGTTTGCCCCTGGCTGTTTCTTACTCCTTTGAGGAAACAAAATGCATGAGCTTGTGTTCCTGAGCAGTAAAGATTTTAAAATAATTCTATTTAGCCCACATACAAGAAGTTCAAAATCCTATATAACTGTTTGTAAGTACCTGGAGACTTACTGGTTTATACCAGTTATTAAAATCAAATGCATAATTGCTATTCTTGTGGGAGAATAGTCACAGATTGGGAGTCTTTTAAAATGGGCATAGAAACCAACTGCATATATTGAGGGAAAAAAGTCCAGACTAAATTTAACAGGATATAGGAGCTCAATGGTGGCCTTTTTATACATGTAAAAATTGAGGATTTAAAAGTCGTGGTCTTTCATTATGTATAATGTACACTTTTAAAAAAATTGAGGTAGTTCTTCAAATGCCACTGTGGTGACAAACATAAAATGATTTGTCAATATCACTGCAATGTCCCTGAAATTAACTCTTCATTTCACCCTAAATTCTTGCTTTTCTGAGTTAAGCGTAAACAGTTCCCAGCATCATTCCAGTAAACTATTCTAAGAACCTTTAGCATCCTTTACCTGTATGGAGAGAGAACATCAAATATTCAGTCATGTTGCTAACTTAAAAAATTTTCTACCTTGTACTTTAACTGCAACTTAGTGTTTGTCCTAGTTCTTGGTTTTAAAAAACCTTGTATTTGATATTTTTTATATAGAACACAAACTACAGGTCAAAAACCTCTTCAATCTCAATGCCTATTTTTTTTGGCTGTTGAAAGTGGGATTTCCAAAGGGAATTTTTCAAGTGAAGTTGTTCAGAAAGGCTAACAAATACATCAGATGCCAGAACCCTATCCATCCATCCATCCATCCATCCATCCATCCATCCATCCATCCATCCATCCATCCATCCATCCTTCCATCCATCTTCCTTATCTTCCTCATTTTCATTATCTTCCCTTTCTTTAGTTTCTTCCTCCCATTATTTAATAATATGAAAAAAACCCTCTAAAATAGATAGAGGAAAAAAAGTAGTACTTGGATGGACACAATGCATTTGCAAGTAGGTGTCCTCATGTGGTTATGAGTCATGACTTTTAAACTCATTCAATCAACCATCTTGTAAGTTGCTTTATTTTCCAATCCAGAGAGGATAAGATTTATTTTATTTTATTTTGTTTTTTATGATACTTTTAGATTGCTTAAAATTGTAAGCTGGAAACAAGACAGAGAAACAAGTTTCTCAAATCTTCCAAAGAATGGGAAATCTACTGTCCTTGCATTCATGCAGATAATAGATAGTTCCTTCTCTCTTGAAGAATTTATTAAATAATAAAAATTTTAAAATATATAAATATTAAAAAATAAATATAAGAGAGTTTGTCTGTGCACTATTGCAGTATTTTTGTTGAATCATCCCAGGTTATATTCTTAAAAGTAAATGTGGGAATGAAGGATAGATCTGTCAGCTGCTGTGGGAAAAAAAGAAAGGGGGAAAAGGGTGCTGTAGGACAGTTCAGGGGAAGGAATGTTAATGAGGTGTTTTGATGTTTTGGAGCTACAGACTTTCAACTATAGTCATTCAATTTCTCTTTCTTCCCTTCCCTGGTGGCTTCTGGCATTGCTTAACATAGGGATACCCATCTGGCTTGGCACTCTTCTCTGTGGTACAGTTAATGTTGTTCTGCATGCACACCTTCTTTGTCTCAAAATCTCTATGGAGAAAGAATGCTAAAGCTATTATTTCTGTGTCATTTAATACAATAGTCTTCTTCACAGAATTTATTTTGCAAGCAATTATTGTCACAATACATCATTAGGTACCAATTGGCTTCAATGCCCACTTTGCAAAATGTTATGTTGTCTTCCAATGTGGCAAATCTAGATTAATCCCAAGGACTATGCAGTTGGAATCATTCTAGATGAAGTGTGAGATAAACAATAAGATTCACTAGTCTCATTTCATATTCGAGACCTTTTCTTCTTCTCTGTGTGTTTTTATGTAAGTGATGTTAACAGTTCATGAGACAGTTGTAGATTTGAGCACAGAAGCAGCAAAACATGCCTCTGAGAACCACGAACAGAAGCAGTCATGAAATTTAATATTGGGCAGTGGGATATTTATTTTTGTTCAGTTTGCTGCTGGAACACATATATTAATATCTGGCTATACATGGAATCATAAATGTGACACAATCTTTGCAGAACAAAGAAAATATTAAAACTCTCCTCTTTGCCTTTCTGCCTTCCTTGTTCTACCCCAAGCATGATGAAATCAAGGCTGAGAATTTGGGATAGATGAGGTGAGACAATTTTCATGGGGTTTTTTTCAGATATTTTCTCAGGGGACCTTCTTTACAAATCTGAGCAATTAATGACACTTGCACACCAGGACATCATCATTAATCCACTCTGATAGATGTTGCAGGTTACTCACTCTCCCAACAGAAAATGAAACTCCTGCAGCTCCCTCCTAATGCTTCTTAGGTAGGGTAAATACTACATTTTTCTTTGTGGTTTCAAAATCCAGACTTTCACTCCTATTACTTTGCTGTTTATCAATTAGATTTTTTTCTTTTACCATGGGAATATTTAATAATTATTTTTTCCTCTGCTTGTTTGCACATCTGGGTAATCACCATAGCAACTGATGTATGCCAGGTGTCTGCTCCAAAAGAGTGCCATCCTCTCAGTCTCTCTTACTAAATTCATTACATTAATTGCCAAGCAGATATTAAATCAAACCCAGAAGTGAATAAAAGATTAAAACTGTGTAGTCCTTATTACAAACACTGAAAGCCATTTCTAAATAGGTAGCAAATATTGAAATCACGTCAGTGTAATTTTGACTGAGAAGGGGCCAAACTTGTACTCTGGAAAAATTCTGCTGGACTTAGTTGCCTAATATCACTTTCTCACTGCAGTGAACTATTCTTATTTTTTCTTAATATCCTAAACTAACAATAAGATTGTACAGTTAAGAACTGAAATGTCAAGCAAATAAAATAAAAAGCATTAAAACATAATTAATCACAGAATCACAGGATAGTTTGAGTTGGAAGGGACCCAGAAGAATCAGCAAGTTAAACTCTTAATTGAATAGCCCAGAGGGGATTGAACCTGTGATCTTCATGTTATTAGCACCATGCTTTAACCAGCTGAGCTAATCTTATGTTTCTGTGTGCAAATTATGTGCTTGTATAAAAATGAATGTTAACACACTATATATGGTTAATTATATGTATTTATCATTTGTAGTGCAAGCTTTTATATGAATGTTGTGGCGCATATTTTTTCCTGATTTTATTGTTAATTATGTTATTGTAGTTTGTTCCTATGTCCCCCCCATTTGCTTGCAATGGTTTCTTCCCCTAAACTGCCCTTCAATGTGTCTCCTCCCCTTATTTCAGTACCTTCCCCATCCATCACCCAAACCCTGCCCCTCCTTCCAGGCCTTCCCTTATCAATCCCCACATGGGCCAATCCCTGAAATATCCACCCCCTTGGAAATCCCCTAAACCTCGATGTCCCATTGGCCCATGTGACCCCTTCTTCTCCGCCCCTTATCCCCATTGGATTGTGTTCTGTAAACCCCACCCTATGATCCTCCCCTATGGTTCTCTGATTGGTTTAGTGTTTATGCCCACCCCTTAATTTGTAACCCTATAAAACCCCTTGCACAGCAGTGCTCAGGGTTCTTTTGTTCTCATCACGTCATTGGTGGTAAACTCTTAGTTTGGAATCCGAGAGCAGAAGAGCCTCCTCTCTCCCCTTCGTCTCTCCTTTGACAGCGGTCTGCCTCCATAGAGCCACAGCTCTAAGGTTCAGTCACTGACACAACACCAGACCATAGTGTGGCAGCTCAGAGCTAGCCGGGCTCAGGAGGGCCACGTCCTATGAACAGCCTTCATTTTTACTTCATTGTCTATATATACAAACTAATTCAATATAGTGTTAAGATTTTGATGAATTATAATAGATTTTATTCAGTACTTCTAAAAATTTATTAGAATTTTTGTTTTTCTTCTCTTGTTTATCTATTGTCTCTATATTAATGTGATAGTTTTATTTTCAGCTAACATCAGTTTGATACAAATGTAATTCAAACAGTTCAACTAAAACTCTTTTTTTTTTTTTTTCAGTTTCTTATTGGCCAATATTAAGCCATTGAAAAAGTTTCTCTTTTGAACATGCTGTTTCTCCCTCTCATACATGGTACCTTATTGTTTGATACACAAAGCACAAGAATTTTATGAAATGACAAGGTCGTGTGTTGCGGGTTATAATCCACATAACAAAATCAGTTGTTTCTGCATGTCAGGAGTGTAGCTTTGCAATTTTAACATTCTCGTTTTGTAGCTGTTATTTCTAGTAACAATTTCTTACTATAAATTGCAGAAACAATAATTTGTAATGACCTTATGCATTCTGAAACTTTCAGATTGGATCTGAATCATGGGTCAGGTACATACCACAGCCCACCCTGGTCACTGTAGACAATCAGCCATTCAGATCAGGGTGTTGGCTGCAACAGACCATGTGCTCGGTGGTATAATTTCAGGGGCTGTGGGAGGACGACGCAAAGCTAGATGTTGGCTCTGTAGAAACAGGACATAATTTCAGAATCTCCTGGATTTAGGAACTTGAATGCTTTGAGATGACTCATAAGATCATTTGATGAAAGACATTGACATTGATAAATAAAAAGCAATTAATTAGATGAACAAAAAAATACACTTCTTTAGAATCCTGACCTCAGTGAATCTATTTTTTTTCAGCAAATGGGTCGATATGTATGGTGGGTACTATAGTACTTTTAAAACTTCCAAATTTGGAACATTTAGTGTCATGGTTACAAATGTTAAGAGTGTTCCAGTGTGGATCTGAATTTCCTAAATATATGTTCTTGATGCCCAAACAAATGGCACTGATTGTGTAAAAAATGTTCCATTGAAAATGTCAACTAATGTACATGCTAGACTCAGTGAGACATTTACCTCTTAGATCTGTTTTAAACAACTCTGAGAAATGATTTTATAAAGGAGCAAAAATTTTATGTTTTCTGAAAGCCTTCAACATGAAGTAATTGCCAAGTCATAGATATTTTAATTCAGGTGCACGTTATAAAAGCTTAAATGCTATAAATTCAAGCTAGTATTGAAAACCATCATGATGCATTAACAATAGCAGATTTAGTAAAAAGGCTCCCATAGGTAAAAATGTTTAAAATATGGGAGAATAGAAAGAAAATAGCAGTGATTACATTGGAAAAGTAGGCTAATAGTGATTCAGCATTTTTGATTGACATAAAGAAATCTTTATCCCTTAATTACAGATAAAGCATATTAATTTTATTTTACTATATTCCAGAATGTTTCAAATACCACTGTAGCAACTTTACTTGACATTTGAAATTGTTCCTATAGGCCTATACTAGACAAATGTCAAGCCTTTTTAGCTTTTTGTCAGGCTAATTTTAAGACTGTAGTACAATCCCTTAAGCATATAGGAAGATAATAAATGCATAACTATTAAGCTGTATTCTTCTTTTTAAGCTGATGTTGGTTCATCAACAAGAGTTTACTTTATATTGGCAAAGTAATATCTCCTGTGAAATTTTATATGAGATTTCATAGGAATAAGTAATCACATTTCAGATCTTATGCTGTTAGTAATATTCCATTTTATTAAATTGTTGCTAAATATTTTTAGCATGTTTAGTTAATGGAATTCATTGTCTCTCTCCCTTATCCCTTTATGCTTCTATATATCTACCTCTTTCTCTCTCTTACTCTTTTTTTTTTTTCTTTCCCTCTCATATCCTGCCCAGGGAACTAGCTTGCACAGTCACACTTTGAGTGTGCACATAGAAAGGTGACTTTTCAAAAGAGTAATGCAGTTTGATAGATGATCATAAATGAAATTGAAAGGCTTTTTCTGATGATCCTCTGCTCCTTTAATAAAAATTAATGTAACATGTTACTCTAGATTTATAAAACTGCAAACAGCATCAGCAAACTGATGCTATGCTCAGTACATATTCTAGAAAATTAAAAATTTTCTTGTCATGTATTGTGATTAGGATTAGTTTAATTAAATGGCACTTGTGGTTTTCTTTGCTTTGCAGAAAAAACAAGTCATTTTCCAAGGGATCATTTAATTCTGCATACCATAACTGCATACCATGATCTGCATACCATAACTTATTTTTCTTTCCTAGCTTTGGAATGCTTCAGGGACTGAATTTTCTCTTTGATAATTTCAAGATTATCTTTTAAGAGAGATACAGTTTTGTCTCAAATACAACTTTTACAGTATCTTGCCTTTTCATCACTGTAAGAGATTTGTATGACACCATAAATATAGACAATATTTCTCCTACTAAACAAATCATAAGCCAACTTGTTTGGGGTTCTAAGATATGGTTAGAAAAATACCTATAATGTCATAGATAAACAAATCTATTTCACAGTAAAATAACATAAATTCTTATTTTCTGACAAAAGTTCTCATTTACTGCAGCATTAAAGTATCTATATGGGTAGATATTACATAATAGCTGTAATATCCCATCTTGATTTCCATACAGACTTATCTTCAGCAACCTCAGTAGTATGTACATTATAGTAGAATTATTAATGGGTTTCCCCATAGTATTTCTATGAGTTAAGGATACTCTCAGGAGAGTACTCTTACTTTATCTACGTAAGACTGTGATCTAAGATCAACCATGTAATTTTTGCTGTTGAAAACTAAGCGTGAGCATGTTTTTCTTGTTAATATTTTTTACCTTTCACTTTATTCTTGACACTACCTCAGGATCCTTGAAGTCATTAAAACATCTCTCTTTGAAAACTAGAACTATACACTGCCTAATTTTTTAAAAACTTTCTAAATTAGTGCATTAAATGAAAATTTGCTGTCATTCAGTCTAATGATACATGGGTAGATATGGAAAAATCAGTTTTAGTAGTCAAAAGCATTAAGATTTCCTTCACTGCCTCCTACCAAAATCAAGAGAGCATGTTTTATCTCACTTCAGTGCAATAAGCACTTGGCCACAACAAAAGTTAGTTTAAATTGAGGGGAATGGCTGATCATAGTCCTTGGTTTTGGCAGCATTTCTAGGGACTGGGAAGCAAACTGTTTGAGTTTGGAGATCTGTTGTCCATACAATAAATAAAATGTGTAATTTATTTTAATTTTATGAAAGACAATGGTGGAAGGAAGATATGTAGGGGACAGGTGCAGAAAATACCACCTACAATTCACTGTAAGACTCCAAGGCTGAAAATATACTTTATTTATTGCCATCATTGTGTCAGATATGGTTCCAGAAAACAGCAGTTTAATGAATTTGTGTGTTTGGTCCAGAAACTCAAGAACTCCCTCCTCTAATAAGCGAAGCCCTAAATCCATGTCACTACCACACAGAAAGCAAATAATGATAGAGAGATGCCCCTATTTGTATGCATATTGCTGATCAATGTTAGGCCTCTGTCTAGGGAGGGATTGGAGACTGTGAAAAGGAATTCATTAATCATTAGACTGTGATTTTTGGTTCTTTTCAGAGACAAAATCACTGATCAAAATCATCCTCTATAATTCATCTTCGTCAAGTCACATTTGTTCATTCTTTGTTGCCCTTACTGGTGTTCCCCATATAGCTTCAAAATTGTTAACAGAAGACAGAGAAGATTTTGATAATAAAATTTGCTCAGAAAACAGAAACCCAAGGATAGAGACAACTCAGATCTGTGATGTGCCTACACCTATAATTTGGCTACTCTTGTATTCAGTGCCAACAGAGATTTTCCTTCACCTTTGCCCAGGATGTGTAAGAAAGAAGACTGCCTTTTCTTTTGCATTAACATTAAAGCTGGACCATATTGTCCCTTATGCACAATACCGGCCATGCATAAAATAACCTAATGCACTATAAATTTCCTAGATGAAATTTAAACCGTAAGGAAGTGTTCAATAAAATTTTAATGACTTTCTAAGCATTAAGCACACTCAGAATAGACTTCAAAATTCAACCTGTTTTCTTCAACTGCAGCAGTGGAAAGAAGAAATTCTTTACTTTGTTTGTTTCATTCTTTATCTTCTTGCATAAGATCCTGTACTGGATCTGTTATGAGACTATGCAAAACTAATTACAACTTTTCTGAAGCAAAATATAAATATCCCAAGAAGCAGCTATTTTTTAAAACTTATCATGTAGATCTAATAAATAGCCTTGAGGGACTTAATAATTACTGACAGGGGTATTAGAGCTGACAGATTTCAGGTGCATGCTACAGAATAAAAAGGAAATATTATAGGCTTGGTTAACAATTTCTCATTTATATGTACACGTTTGACAAATTCAGCAACTACTGTCTTAGAAGAAAGGTCTGGTTTTGCTACCTTTCAAATGAAGATGGATGGTTCAAACTATTTTGTTTTCTCTACTAACAGGAGGGTACCTGACATCCTGCAGAGAGAAGCTTGTAAGTTTTATAAAGCTATTCCTTAAGAGGTTTCCAACGCATTTGTTGAGATAGATTTCTAAGTAATAGTTGACATAATGTTAAGGTGAAACAACTTAGTATTTTATGTATATTTTTTTATGGCAATGAATGTAAACCAGTTTTTCTATCCCACACAATTTTCTTGGATTTCACAGGGAGAAAATCATTACATATGCAAAACATATCATATTGACTGATTTAATTTCTTATGTGACTGTTACAACACTACTTCTGCCTGCTACTTATTAAAAATCCCAAGACAAACAAACAAAAATCACCAGATTAACCTGCCAGGTGAACTTTAGCTTAATTGCACTGAATATTGCACTGACTACTGGACTAGTAATTATTTCAGACAGTTTTCAAAACCTTTTATTTAATGATTTTTTACTTTCAATGGAAATCATATTTTAACCCATCTCCACTATTTAGAGAGATGTCCCAAGGACTGACATATATTATTCTAAACCAGCTATTTCCTTAATATTCCACAGGCGCTGATCTCTGTATCCTGCATGTCTGCTTTGTGTTTTATCACCATTTGTCATGTCAGTCAAAGATAAAAAAAATTTAACTGACTGCAGTAGCAGTATGACTAGCTGGCTATAAGTTTCTGTGAGGAACTTAGACATTTTTATTCAGTTTTACTTAGTTTCAATTGCTTCCTTTCTGACTCAATATACCACTATTAAATTTTCTAAAACTTTGGGGTTTTTTTCTATTCTTTTGCATCATTTGGTCCTTCTCAATGTTTGTGCAAAAATACCAACTTGTCACACAGATGCATAATACAGTTGGTCAAGATAAAGCAAATTTTAAAGGTAGGTAGTTTTTTATATATCTTTGTCTATTATCTATCTAGTTCTTTATCTATCAATCATCAGATTAACAGAAAAAGAATGCCAAATGAAAGACACTGATGAGTTAATATTTCCCATGTATCAGAAATCCCAGCTCCCTGTCACTCAAAATCAGTATCCTTTGAAATGCTTCTACTGACTGTTAACCAGTCCTTCCATTATGAAGAAATCTAAACATGAGACTCAAGAGCCATGAAGTGGATCTCAGAAAGCAAAGAACTGACTTTTTTCCCTGATTAACTCCTGGAATTTTCAAGTACTTTTAAAGGATAATGTGATTAGTTGAATATCACATGAATTATTGTTTCCTTTACTGTAGTAACATTAACTAAGTGCCCTGAAAGATACTGCGCTGTTTTTAACACCACCTGGAAGTTGAAATCCAAATAAGCCTCTTCCCTAACCCATGCCTCTTCTGGTAAGGGAAGGACAAAAGCCAATTATGTCTTGAGGTAAGTTTACTGAAAGCACAAAGCAATGGAGTAAGGCACTAACAACAGCAGTATTAATAGCAAAAGTATGTGAAAAGTGTTTTACACTCAAAAAGGTGTCCACCCTTGGGAACAAAATAACCAAGTTTGTGAACACCCCCGAAAACTCTTACCCACATGGCTTTCCTAGACTAAGATAATATGGTGTGTGTTCCTACCCACTGCCCACATGGCCACTGGGGCAAGCAATGACAGGGACTAGCATTTCCCAGCTCTAGCCTTAAATAACAAAAATCAATTACAAACAAACTCCCCAAAACTTAGGTTGGTTTTGCCAGGTTGTGCCTCTCTCTGCTGAGCTGAGTTGCTCACCAGGTGCCTGTGCTTGACTGACATCATGGTCTTTTCTTCCTATGTTATTTACATTACTGTGTATTGGAAACATATTTCAGATGCTAAAATTAAGGCAGTTAAATTCTAACAGTGAATTAAAGAAATTAAAAAAAAATGCTAATTCAGCTGTATCCAGACCCGGGATAGCCTCATCTAGATAGTTTTCAGGATAATCCTGGAAATTAAACCATAAGAAAATAGTTCTGCTACAGGAATGCTAAATAGATGCAGAAGTATTGTCTGCATATGTCAGCCATGGAATCTGTGTCAAAGGCAATTTCAAATGAAAGCATATTTTTCCTTTTCAAAAGATGAAGAAATAAACTAAATAAGTCCTATCAAAATGTTTAGAATTATGCTATTTTCTACCTTCTCTAAATTTCTATAAGCTCAGATTGTGCATTAATAAAACACAGAATCACATTCTCCAGGCATTTCCCTGTTTCTCGAGCAAAACAGAAACTTTACAGCACAGCAGAGGAGCAAGCAGAGCTCTTTAATATTGTACTATTTCATCCTTCTCTCATAATGTTAGGTCCAAATTCTGCAGGGACAAGCACAGGTTTAGCTTAATGCACTGTGAGTTATTTCTTTGACTTGACAGGAAACTGAATTCCCATTACATTAAGAAAGGCTTTCTCTTTTTGAGGTTCAGCTTGCCAATGTGTTAGCTACCCATATTGAGTTTTCTGATCAAGGATTCGTGAGTGAAAATAAGTTTTTTCTTCACAATGTCCAGGAAAGCTTTGGTGTAGAACATAAAACTCCTGGATATCCAAACCAGTCTGCTTCAGCCTTTTTCACCAGTAATGTATTTGCATGTTCCACAAAAATTGAAAATTGAAAAATAACCAGATTCATTATTTTCTCAAGATACCACACTGTCACTTACTGTCACTTCAATGAAGGTTTGGACTATCAGTTTCAGGTAAACCAACATTACTGAGATTAATGTTACACTATTGCCAAACTTATTCCAAAATCAAGATGAATCCTGATCAGCTTTAAGTACAGGCCTATGGGAAAAAATATGTAGAATCGCAGCCCCACACAAACCTTTTGATTGAATATTAGGAACAAATATGTTCATCATCCCAGATGTCATGCCTGATTTGAAGTTTGAGGACAGCTAACTTTACAACACACTTGTCCTTAACTTAAACTCATCATATTTGTCCAAGATGAAAGCACTAGCAATTTATTTTTACTTTTTTATATATGTACATTACCTTCCCTGTTCTCCTTCATTTTGCATTTCAGAGTAAACTGGTGCTTCCTGTTAACTTCTCCACAGTCCAAGGAAGCAAATTATTTTCCAACATAAAAATATTTTCATGAGTATTGATGTTATAGTGATCCAGAGGCCATCCCTAAACCTTTTACAAATCTGAACTTCATGCACTCCCTTACTTTGTATTAATATGGAAAATGTTTGTTTTCTGTATCTTAGGCTACTAGATCTTAACATTTAATTATGATTCTTAAATTGGAGAATTCATATTGGTACGATAAAATAACCTAGAAAGATCAACATTACGTTGAACAGTCAGAAGGGCTGTATGCAAAAAATGTGTCAATAGCGATAGAACATATATTTCTCATAATACAGCAAAGTTGAGGAAATGTCCAAATGAAAACTGGCGACATAGGGTGTCCCCCAAAGGTCCATACTGGGACCCTTTAATATAGCCATTTATTACACACATAGTGGGATTGAGTGCAACTTCTGTAAGTTTGTGTGTGACACCAAGCTGAGGGATGGGATGACATCCAGAAGGTCCTTGATGGGCTTGAAGAGTCAGGTCATTTGAGCATCATGAAGTGTTGCTCAAATGAAGGCCAAGTGCAAGTAGCTGAACCTGAGGTGAAGCAATCCTCAATATAAATACTGACAGTGGGATGAATAGATTGAGAGCATCCCTGTGGAGAAGGACTTGGGGAGTCTGCTGTAAAAATTTGGGTATGAGCTGGCAATATGCTCCTGTCTTGAAAATAATCAGAGGGCTGTCACACACCTTTTATGTAAAAAGGTGTGGAGTTCAGTCTGGAGAGGAGAAGACTTTGGAAACACACTATTATGGGCTTTCAATGCATAAAGGGGCTTTCAATGCATAAAAAAAAAAAAAAAACAGGAATGTCTACCAAGACCTGTAGTGACAGGACAAAGGTGCAGCTTTTTTAAACTGAAAAAGCATAGCTTTAGTTTGGACATAAATTAAAAAAAATAAAATATGATAAGTGTGGTGAGATACTGGAACAGGGCACCCAGAGAAGTTGTGGATCACAGGTAATGTTCAAGGCCAGGTTGGACAGTGCTTTTAGGTACCTGGTCTAATGGAAGATGTCCCTGCCTTTACCAGGATGTTTGGCCTAGAAGATTGTTGAAGGTCCTTTCAAATCCAAATAATTCTATTATTCTAAGATTCTGTTAAATAAAATTGAGGAAATGGAAGCATTTATTTTACATTTATTACAATAAATTAGTATGTTTAAGAAATAAAATAATAACTAAAGTACATCCAAAACTAAGCTCCATGTATGCCTGCTGTGAAAGAAGCCTGTTTACATGTAGTACACAAAAAAATCTGAACACACAACAACTTCTACATTTGAAAAACATCCTTGGTTTGTCAAAGTTAGTGCTCTGCACAGAATTTACAGAAGGATGAACTATTTCCTCTACAGTCAACCTTATTATAAAACAAAGTGCACAGAAAAGAGTTCCATGAGGCTCTTCCAAAAACTTTCACCTCACCAAGGGGTGTCTCAGAAAGTAACACAAGTGACAATCTCTGTGGGTCGGGACAGCATAGAGTGTCAGAATAAGTAAGCAAACAGTCAAGGAGAGATCAGACTTCAGATATGACATTTGGAAGAAAGGTATATCAAAAACCTCCAAGAAAATCACAAACAGACTTGACAGTAAATAGGATTTTTTACCTGAGTTTTCTGATTATGTTCACTTTTTTCACTGAAAGGTACCATTTTCAGTCTCAGAGCAGCATAAAATATGACTAATAATGTATTCTGAAATTATTATTTCCACCTTGTAATTTGAGGAATTGATCATTGTTGCTGATAACTCAAGGAACCAACTCTTCTCATTCCTATTACTGAGCTAGTTACATAAGTTCTCTAATTGTTCTCTTATTTAAGAAGGAAATATTCCCATATTAAACACCTGCATCCTTCAGAACACAGCATTTTCACAAAAGTTTTTATCTCCCTTTTTGACAGCTCAATCTCTTTTTATTCTTCTTTCTGGTTTTCTTTTTTAGTTTTGTTTTTTTTTTTTTTTTTCTCCCCAAGAAAACTGGTTTTCATTCTTACATGGAGCTAAGTGGAATATCCCTAAATATTTCCATAGGTTTTTGCTGTCGCAGTTCACAAGAAATGGATGAGGTGTGACTCTCCAGCCACTTTTTTCTCAGCCCCTCAAGCTGGAGAACAAATTAGAAGCTACAGAGTCAAGGCTCTTCTTCCTCCCCCCACATGCTGGCTGTTGTAACAGAACAGCAAATGGAAGGAGAATTTCCTGTATGGCAGTGTCAAGTAATTTTGATTTGTTCATACCACTGAACAAGGAGAAGAAAAATGTTCGGGATGAGAATGAATCATCAGTGAAGCTTTGATGTAGTGCCACAATATGAGGCTGTACCTGGCTTATTTCTTGGCTGTCTCAGTATCTCATTCTTTTGGCTGCTGGTGCAGAGCACTTCACCTAGTACTTCAGCTTTTCATCACGTGGTAGATGCTCCATCTCTCCCCCTAGCCCGGGTGGACCAATGCAATGCACATCGAAACTCCAGTCCCAGGGGGGAGCTGGGAAGACTTGCTCCTCTTGTGTCTGTAAGTACTGAAGCACTTGGCAGTACAATGTCTTTCCTAATATGAGAACCTCCTTTTATTTTTTGTAAAGCTACCTGTTTTCTTTGTCCAGATCCCTCAAGTAAAAATTTATATACATATATGCATCATTCTTATATTCTTGACTGAGAAGAATTTTTTAAACTGAAGTGTTCAAAGTTTGCATCTGTATTAGAAAATTTCTGCTCATTTTTAACCTTGTCCCTCAGAATAAATTTGCTATTTTGTCTTATGTTTACATGCATCTTTTTAAAAGCTCTTTCATTGTTATGTTAAATTATTTTCCTTGGTGACTTAATTTAAATTTGTTGTGCTTTTCATATATTTATGACAAAAATATATTTATAGTACTTTTTCAGCTTTTTATTCTTTTTTCCTTAAAGTGCTACTCAGCTAAATCATTCTTTCAAAGCCCAGTCCGGTCTTGGCTAACACCTCTGGAATAGTGCAAAGTGCCGGAAGCACATTTCTAGCACAGTCTGGCAATCACATTTTTTAATTGCCTTAGAAAAAAAAAATCATGAAGAAAAGGAAACCAATATTCAAATTAAAATTGATACAGACACTGTAACCCCTCTAAATTTCCCAATCCTAGTTCAGCAGGGTTAAAGAGAGTTGAGTGAAGAAGCATGTATAGTCCTAATGATTGCTTTTCAGGCTGAGCCACTGCTGCATTTAACTGCAGGTAGTCACTTATGTCAGTGTAAATTCGAATAATCCTTAAACTATCTCATAGGATACATAGAATCACCTTGTTTTACAAAAGTTTACTGGGATTAATATAGTACTATAGTAAAATTTTAAATATGGTCACATAACAAACTTGTATGCTATTAGAGTTAAATGGGGATAGGAAAGAATTCTCAAATAATAATAAAATGATGAGATGAACTGACGAACTGCAGAGTTGATTTGTTTGGTTGCACTTTCTTTACATTTCTCTAAAAAATAATTGGTTTGAGTATAATTATTTCTGTAGCATATTGATGTCTCCTTTTGTATCCAGTGATCATGCTTGTGGGGAATAGCAAATACTTTGGAGGGTGTGAAACAAAACAGTTGAAGGGTAGAGTTGGCACTTGTTTGAAATGAGGCTATGGTCATTGAGTTGCAGAGACGGTAAAAAGTAAAACATCATAAGTAAGACTGAGAGTTTACTGTAATTTAATGAGAAACTGAACTAACTGAGCCTACGCCTATGAGCCTAAGCAGGAACCCGATGTGCATGGTTGCAATAGAAAAAATATGTACAAAGTAATCTTATTTCGGTTCTGACCTATTTAGAGATTCCTCAAAAGCTAATCAGTCTTTGATATAAGCAAACCTTTACAAGGTAAAGACTGAGTCAGATCTAGTTCAATGAAATGGTGAGTAAGGGGCTGTTACAAAACTATACTTAAAAATACCAAAAAGTAGCAAATACTTTAAAAAGACAAAAAATAGAAAGAAAAAAACCTTTTAGTAGTTTCACTTTTTTTTCCTCCTAGTTATTTCCAGTCCAGTTTGTTCATGTGAGGCTGTGTTTCACTAGATAATTCCTCAGATTCATTTGAACAGACACAAAACATTTGAACAGTCATTAAGTAATCACACTGCCGTGTTGGTGTAATCCAGGAGCAACAAAAGCAGAAGAGTAAAACCCACTAAGTTCTGGTTATAAGATCAAATGGACATATGCAGAGTAGTATTGCAGCAGGTTGCTGCAATTCCCTCTTAAGTACTGTGCAACATTTCAGCCACAATTATGATAATCTATCCTGAACCTCTAAAAGGAATTTTTCAGAGCAATAATAAACATGTAGGCTGAACTTTCAATCATCAAAAACAAGCAAAAATACAGACCAGAACAAAAGGTAGTTACATAGAAAATAGATAAAAATATGAAAACAATCAAGCAGCAAGATAGGTGAAGAAAGTTATTTAACAGTACATGTTATGACTGATCCTATACAACGCTTCTCCACCCATATTTTAGATCAAAACCATGCATTAAGGATAATATCTTAAACAATATTCTTCCGAAGGCTGTCTGTGAAACTCAACACAAACTGAAATGCACATCTGATTCTTCCATCTTCCTTGCTTCATCTAGCCATCAGCAGGTCCATGATTTTAGCAGATGTTTCTGTTTTTGGTTGCAAGACAACTTAATGAACCAGAGTTTTCTCTTCTTACATTTCATCCTTCGAGGAGCAAATGCATTCACGAGCAAATTCTTTGCTATACTTTGAAAAGCAATTTTGCATGTTTCATCCAATGCTTCCAGCGCAGTTATGTGGTGAAATTTGTAGTCTCAGTACATTATTTATGAGAATATCTAAATAATTTAAAAAATGTGAGATTCAGAGTGGTATGACCAACAAGAGGACCCACTTTCAGTGATGCTAATTGCAAGATAAGTCTTTGTCAAAGCTCTTACATGTTGTATCTTATTCTCTGTTATACAGAGCAGAATAAAGCTGAGTCCTGAAATGATTGCAGTAACATTTTAATCCATGTTGGAAGTGCCACATATGAGTAGATGGGAATGAAGAATAATGGATCTATAATTTTGTGATTTGAACCTCCTCAGATAATATTAACAGTTGCACAGTTCACTTAAGGAACAAACTTACATTGTGGCTGCAGGCAACATAAATGCCATCACTATCAGATATTGAGGTAACACCAGAAAAAGATCCTCTGAGTTGTTGTTGTTAATTTAAAAAGTGGATGGGGAAGAAATGCCCTTTATATCTGTTGGAAACTATGCATAGATGTTCAGGTAAAATATTTCCAAAAGACATTTGTATGGAAGCTGCTACAGAATTTTCATTAAAATATTTATTTGTTCAATAGGTTTTCCAGAAGATTTCACAGCTTAGGTCCCAATTAAACTAATAGGAGCTAAAAATATACTATTTTTTTTTGTACTTGCTGGTGATTCCATCACTTAGCTGCCTCAACTCTTAAAAATTTAAATCTATTTAAAATCTTGTTTTTAATATTATCCAACAAAGTCATTTTTTCACAGATGCTGAAATGTAAAAGATGTGAATTCAGACACAGTTCTGTTTGAGGTAGATAAGCCTGTTTACATAAACCAGCCAGAATAGGTGCTCAAAATTTCTTATTTGGTCTGCTATAAGAACCAGCAGTGCTGATATCTCAAGGGCACAACTACCTGACTGAAGGAGAAGAAAGAGTCTGAAACACTTTTAAAACTAGTCTATTTAAGTAAATCAGATGCAGAATTTAATTTAACTCTTGGAAAATATTAAAAATATTAAAAGAAACTCACATATTTCTGAATCTTGTATAATTTGTAGAGTACAGAAGTCAGATAGAGCTGGGAGGAGGCTGTGTGATTACTGGAGATTCCCATGTTGATGCACAGCATGTTTACTTTGTCCTGTTGGGAAAGAAAGGTGGTGAGGCACCCCAGAGTTCTCTGTGTGGAATGTCTGTGTTGAGCAGTAAGCAGGACAGAGATGAGGACCTTCTACTGACTGCTCTATTCAGTCTTATTGAAAAGAATGAAACATACTTCTTTAATTCTTTTTTTGTTATTTGGTTGGGTTTTGTTTATGTTTTTGTTTAGTTTTTGTTTTTTGCCAGGGTTACTTGTCAAATGGGTAAGATTTTTCATTCTGGTGAGAAATTTTGAATATTTTACTAAATTTGCCCTCTGATAGATAGTCTGATAACACATGAAGGATTTCTTTTAACTTAATTCTGGAGTCAGTACAAATCTATTTGAAGTCTAAACTACTGCTTCTATTGCTACCAGTAACAACACCATTGTAAGAATTCACTATAATTATTAGAGTGAAGACATGTGCAACCATTATAAGTATTCTATTTTTTTATCAATTGCAATATCTGCAATGTAATTCAATTCTGTGTAATTCAATGCAATTCAATTCAATTAAATGCAATTTATGATACTTTCATATTCAAGCTGAGGGATTCTTCTCACACTATAGTAATCATGTAGGTTTTACACCTAAAATGTTATATCCATTTCAAAGAAAAATGTCTTGTCTACAAAAGTTTGAATGTCTGTAAATTCAAGACAGGACTAGCATGCATTCTTATAAAAATTCACTGTTTAGCTTCCAAATTTTAAAATTTTAGTCAGTGTTTCTGCTCTTCTTATTTGGCTAAATATTTTCTGCTTTGCTGATGTCTTTCTGTAGGTTTTGTAAAGTTCTTTATTTTCAACTTTGTAATCTCAATAGTATTGTTGGAAAAACAGTAGCAGTATTATTAACTTTCTCTACTAACCCCCTGCCAGTTTCTACAATGCATCTGAGATGTTGTGATATGGATTAAAAAAAATTCTTTAGTTCATTTACATTTGTCTAAAGCTATATTTTTCATTTAGAAGTTACTACTAACCTATATCACTTTTCAGAGTGTGTGAAGATGATTAAAGGTCTAGATGAAGAGAATAATGTAATGCTTGGTAACAAGTTAGTCAACACAGTTAGTAGTTGAGACATTTTAAATGTGTTTGATCTTTTAAAAGCATATTTTAATCACTATTAGTCATACTGAGTACAGAAGGACTGGCAAGAGCAAAGTTATATTATGCCAAACACTGTACAAACTTAGAGACAGTCCTTGCTTCAAAATCTTCCATATGATATTTGTTTTTGTTGGAAATTTCTCATGATCAACTCTAAGTACAGTCTTAAGACATAACCACGCTGTTGCAAGTGACCATGAATGATTTTATGACACTCCTACGTGTGCCAGGCCTTGCTTCCCTCCACTGAGTGCACAGAATGCTACCCAGAAGCTGTGGAGTCTTTGTTAGAGTTTATTATTAGGCAAGTAATGCTGCAACTTTGATGGTGACAATACAGAAGTAAGATTTTGATGCTTACAAGCACTTACATTAAGGGAAAATTAAAAATCTGAGGTGATTTTTTTTTATTTTTTTACCAAGGGTATTATGTTCTGTTAGTAAAATTTTACAATGCAACAGAGAGTTGATCCTTAGAATCTGAGCTTGTAAGCAAATAAAGCAATAAGTAGAAAAGCATGAGACTTTGGAAAGATGTGAGTGGCAGAGTTTTAAAGGAATATCTAAGCTTTATTGGCAGACATCCAAAAGAATGTGTTTGTGATGAATACACATAAACCTGGCATGGCTGCAACATTAAAAATGCTCACCTGTTATGTCTGGTTCTCAAATAAAGAGAAGGAACAAGGGCTGAAGAATAGGACAAGAGTTTGGTAATGATTTGCAGACAACTGGTAGAAACTGAGATTAGTATAAAACGGACCCAGGAGGCAAACGTAGTTTATGAAGTAAGAAGAATAATGATACAGATAATTAGGAGAATTATATTTGTTGCTCTTTTTCCAAAGCAGCAGATGCCAGCTGTTAGAAGTTGAATATTAAAACTGGTGTCCCTGTAGTATGATCCTGTACAAAGAAACCTCAGTTGTAATATCATGAAACAATGTTCTTAAGAATATGAACATTCTTACGTTTCTTCAATACTTTGCTAAGCTTTTACCACAGCTAGAGGCAGACTACTGGGTCTCAGATGGCTCAGGCTTTGTTGAATTCTTTGAAAAGCTAAATAAGAATGCATTTGTCCCTGAAATACATGTTTCTTACACAAGGAATTCTGTTACTTACAGTTTTTCTGGCAAACTAAAATGTTTTATATTTCACGTTTTAATTACTATTTGTTCACTTCATGATATACACAGTTTTACTGTCTGAGAAAGGCATTTTTAAAATCCAGTCAGTAATAAATTCCTGTTATTTCATTTATTGCTTGATAAGATCATTTACTTTAGAGAGAGAATCTTTCTTCACTTTTAATAGAAAGATTGCCATACTGAGAAAAAGAAAATATGAACTCATTTAGGTGTTCAGGGATATATGAGACTCAAGCAAATATTCTATGTTCAGACAACAGAATTTGAAAAAATGTGTTGTCTTTGATAAGTAACTTTCTTTTTGAATTAATGCATTATCTCCAATCTAAGAACTTAAAGAGAAGCCATATTTTTTTTTTTTATATACCTACATATCTGTATATACACAGGGTACCTGTATAATATGTCTTTCTTCCTAAGGGTAGTTATCTGTCTTGAATTAGATATATACATGCACATAAGCATATGCTGTTAATGTATATGCATAGTACATTTACCATGCTCTGATTAGCAATGAGAGCCAGCTTCAGTTTCAAAGAGCCATAATTAAACACTGGACTGAGTTCTATCCCAAACTCAGGGAAAACTAGACCAAACTGATTGTTCAGTGACCTTTGCTGTCTCCTCACAAACAGTGAATCAAGTCCCTCTTGTGGAGGGAAGAGTGAAAAGAAGAAAGAAAGGAAAAATGTAGGCTGTAATAATATCTGTTTTAGCAAATGGACATGAATTTGATGTATTCTTGCTTCATTTATTGTGAAGAAACTATTAAGTGATTGGAACGTTTGTCTTGCAACAGTGTTTGACTCCCTGCCAGCTGGTGGCAACCTTGGGCACCTCCTGCTTCTCTGTCCAGGATCCAGTCTTCAGCCAGTCCCCCACTGACTGAAGTCATTCTTCAACATTTCTTCTTGCTGGTCAGAAGCAGGGCACTTTAGTGACCTTTCTGCTCCTAAAAAATATCGCAGAATACTGCACTAGAATCTGCTATCTCCAGATTTCACAAGTGGTATTTTCCTTACCTGGGATATCAGTACTAAATTTGAAGGCTGACATATTTGAGTAGAAGGAAATCTTGCCACAAGGCCTCTCTCACTCAAAACTCATTCTTTGCACCAGTGAGAAGAGTACGAGATTCCTTCCATAGTTTTTCAGGATGGCTTAATGTTTTAAGTCTTAGGCCACTTGGTTTACATGCACTCCTCTTTGCATTGCTGGCATGAGGATATTAAGCACTAAAAGAGTAAGACCTAAAAGTACGGCATGCATGATACAAAGCAATTGGATATTCCATTTTAGAAGTGTTTTGCTTCTCAGTTTGTGTTTTTGGGTGTCTATCTAAATTCATATGTGCACCTACTGTAATGATTTTACTGTGCTTTTCATATCTGCTAGCACATACTAATCTCCAAGGTTGGGTAATTACTGAATCTCATAATCTGAAAGAGTTTAGATTGCTGTAACTCCCTTCCTGCAAAGCAAGGATTCACAATAGTCATATATTCAAACACAAGCATGTACATATACACATTTGCATATCTGGACAGACATATAATGCAAATGTTTATGTGTCCCAGATACACTCAGCACTTACACTAGCTCAAATGGCACCAATGGCCTCTTCCCATTCGACTCAATGCCTGATTATGAGGAAGGTTTGGTAGTGGGAAAGACCCATGCACACCTGCATGTACCTGCACATGCATAACATGGATCCCTCCCGAAGCTGGGCTCAGGCACTTAATCTATCCATTGGCTTCTCATGGATCCAACTCTTCCCAGTTGTCACACCTGGACAAATGAGCCACTGAGACCCCAGGGTCCCCTCAGCTGCTGGTAAAGACCTCTTACACTTTCACACCCACCCTCATTCCACTTGCTGACATTCAGACCCACATAAACACACCTGAGTTGAAAATGGAAAGTAATAATAGAGCAGAGAAGACTGTGCTCACCACATGATATGACCAGATGTGTGCTGAACAGCAAGCCACCTGTTTACATGTTCCTTTTATTCTTCTTCCTCTATTTTTGTCCATGCTTGTTCCTCCCCAACCCACCTTGTTCCCTCCCATTTTCCACCTTTGGTTCTTCCCCCTAACCATCCAAGAATTCCTGTGTAATCCACTTATGTGCCACCTACCTTTGGGCAGTGATACCCCTCAGTGAGAAAGGTGACTTCTGGGGCTTCTCTGTTGGCTCACAGTGGTAGCTAGGCCCATCTTGATATGGGTAGAGGCTGAGACTCTCCTGGGATCACTGTGGGAAACCCTGGAGTTCATTTCTCAAAAGAGTTATTAGGGCTCTCATAGGTGGCACTGTGCCTCTCTGCTCCTTCATGCATATGTGTGTGTGTGTAGGAAATTTTAATCACATAAACTGAGATCCACATCTCCTTCTCTGCTATTAAATTTAACTTTTTGTTTGGAAACTATTCAGGCACAAAATAGAGAGAGACATTCCAAATGGTCTTACTTAGCCTTACAGTATCAAGGCAGGTGAAGGGTCCTGAGAAGGATACTAGAAACAGATGTCAGTAAGAAAAGTATAGGATGTCGAAATAAAAAAAAAAAAAAAAAAAAAAGAAAATCAAATTATTATGTTTGGATAAATAAGCATTATTTTTTTCATTACAAATTTTGGGAGCGGTCATTATGAAGCAAAAAATTCCAGGACCAACATTTGAAGGAACACTAAAACGAAGGTTGAGTTTGATGTACTTAGAGAGTATTAGTGGTTTAGTGGGATTCACCAGATAATGAAATATTCACAACTAGGCTTAGGAATGTCAGTCTGTTGGTTAAAGGTCAGTTCTGAATAAGTAGCTAAAGGAGGCTAATTTGCAGTGATGTGATTAATTCTCCAAGACTATGATGAAAATCAACTGTTGTCATTCTCTTAGCAATCTCTGAAAGAACAGTTTAGGAAATCTCTGATGAAAATGCTACACGGAATTTATAATAAGCTTCCAAACTTTGAAAAGATTTCCAGGAGTGCTTTAGAGAAAATCTGTGGCACCTTGATCCACGTTTGCTTCTTGCTTTGTTTTTCTCTTTATATTGTTACAGGGCTTCTTGACTCAGCATTGTATTGTCACTCCACAACATGCTACTGTTATCTGGCTCTTGTCAGATAACTCTCAAGAGTGGTCAGCTGAGGATTCAGCTATTCTGCTTAAAAGCAAGACCTTTTTTTCACTTGCTGTCATTATGTATCCCCTCAAATACCATTTGAACAAATGCTTATATGATTTATGTGCAGTATCCAATTCACTGGCTGGAATATTTTTGGAAGCATACCATGGATCCAGAGGCTAGGATTTACAGCCAGCCTGTTTTGAGGCAGAAGATGTCTTATAGCTACAGTGAACTGACTGCATTTAGATGCACAAGTATTTTGAAAGTGGTCTTTATTGTTCAGTAGTGGAATAGAGGGAAACTAGGGCATTTGCTCATGATTCCAGGCTTCCACTGTCTTTAAGAAATATTAACTATGCCAGCTGTCTTCAACCCCTGTTCTTGGGGGACAATGACAATTCCATTTTCTCTTTTCCTTGCTGCAGTGTTCCAAAAGTCAACCTTTGCCATTCTTTCATCTGCTGTGAAGCAAAGGGTGTCAAGAGTTTGAAAGAGCACAGAAGAACAGTTCTTCTTAGAACTTTCTTACCTTTGATGCCAATCTGAATTTCTGTTTCCCATTTGTTTTTTAATCTCCTGTGACTTCTCCATTTCACACTACTTTGAATTTCAGAGAGAATGGCTATTTGTATTTTAAATACATCTGTTTTTTCCTCTTGCAGTTTGGTAATTTATTTTCACTGTCAGATTAAGGCAGACTGCTGCATATCAGCATAGGGCTTTTTATAGATATATAACTTTGTAAGTCATTTTGAGAATTTGCTTTTTTTGTTGAATTGTTTAGATGTAATCTGACCTGATTCAGAGATGTAATATTTTGTTCCATCTAAATTATTAATGCATATATACATACCCATTTAAAGCAGAAGATATTCAAGTCCTCTTAGAATGAGAACAAGAAAAAATTCAAGTAAGTGTGATTACTCATTTCACATCCATGTCTGATAGAAGTAAATACTGAGTTTGGTTCTACTGAAAGCACGTAAGTTTACTGAAGCTATAAGTGATCAAGTGATGAGCATATAAAATCAGATGTGAAATTCAACAATCGTATTTTATTTTTATTTTTATTTTTTATAATCTTGTCCATGTGAGTGAATAGGGAAAACCTAGAACGGTGAATCGGGGGTTGTCCGCCCTGCCCGGGTGGCCAGCCTGGGGGGCAGTCAGGACCCCCGGTGCCGTTTTAAGATTTGTCCGGATAGCGAAGGGTCCCGGTCTCCGGTCCTAAGGATTGGCTCCGATCTTGCAGGGTCCGGCAAGCGCCCTAGCCGCGAACTATCCGGCAAGCACAGCCTGATTCTTATCAGGCGGTTCAGCTCTTCAGCTCTCAGTGATATTCAGCACGCTGCTTGCCAGATAGCCGCTTTCTGCTAGCTCAGGGGTAAGAGACGAGAAGAGCCGACCCCGGAGTATTCCACGAGTTCTTTATTGGGGGTTCCGTGAAGGGGTCCAGGAACGGCGTCTTCCGCCGAAGTGGGCAGAAGTAGGGGTTTTTATAGGATTAGGTAGGATTGGGATAACTAGCCAATAGTCTGAGGTCTTGGTGTTTTGACCTATAGTCTTAGGACATCTGGAATGTAGCCAATAGTGTTACAGGGAGATAACAGAGGGTCTTAGGAAGTAGGGTAAGTACATGACTAAGCATTTTCTCTCCACGGGGGCCTTGCTAAATGCTCAAAGATAGCAACAAAAACCCATTTCTTCTTAATCCAAACTTCTATTTCCATTTGATTTACTATCATGATGTGACAAACCTTATAAAGTGTTTGGTAGCACCACTATCATAAAGATAGACTTTTGTTTCTTTCATACCACAAGAGTAATAAATAAGGGACATTTTTTATTGGTCAGAATAGAAGTTTTCTTCTAGAATAAAAAAATGGGAAGTCATCTGGATAGGACATGCATCCTGTGTTTTATGGTCTATTCACATACGAAATCTTCAATACGGTCTATGAAACAGACCTTGGAAAGGCAGTATACATCTGAATTTGAGTAAAAGTTACTGGTCTATTATATTACTAATAGTACCAAATACTAATATGTTTGAAACCAAACAGACCTCCACAGATCCTCAACATCAACACAAAATTGAGAAACTATAGCAAAGAAGGTTTTAGATGTAATTATTGTAATGCTTGTATCACCTCTACTAATGACTATGCAAATGTGTTCTACATCAACAACAAACAACAATAAAAACTCCAGCTTTAACAAGGATAAATATTATTTCTAGCTTTTCTTTCTATATGTCTGTTAGTCTCTCCAGCCATATTACATCAAGATACAAACAGTCTGGATATTCTGGTTTTAGCTAGTACATATACCAATGAGCAACAATCATTTAATTTTACTGGAGTTTCATCACTTTACAGGGGCAGAGATTTTCACTCTCAGAATTTCATAAAAAAGAACATCAGATTCAACATTGTGGTAAGCCTTCTGACAAGAAATCAAATAGAGCCGATCTGTATTTCTGTAGTTTAGAAAAAAGTAGGCCAGCTTCCTGTAATATTTGGTAATGTCTAACTTAAAATCAACTGACAGAGTTGTCTTTCTCTAGGATATTCTAACAGTTGATTTTATTTAATCTTAAATAAATACCCCGCTTGATATATTTTTTGTGAAAAACTAGGAAATTAATTAACCTGTTTTCAGACATTTTGTAAAATGTACAATTATGTGTAACAATAAAATTAAACACCATTTTGGTTTGCATGATTCTGATCTAATGTTACTTTCATGTGTTTTTTTCTCCATACATATTGATAATATATATTAAATATGGGCCTTTGGTGTATTAGTATGTTAAATTCAGTAAGCCCTCCTAATAAGTAAATTTAAAACAAGAGGCATTCATTTCTTCTTTTCTTGAATTCTGTCTTGTTGAAGTGAAATGTTCTCTCATAATTCATCAAAATTTTGTCAAAACTTATAAAAAAGCTGTTAATACAAAACTGTGTTTTTAAAACTGTCTTGCTGAGAATTTTGCACCCAGTTCTAATTTTTTCTATCAAGAGCTGTTGCCTTTTCAGCAGTCCAGAACTGTCAACCTGTTTTCCTCAGGATATAATTACAGATATTTGTTCTCTGTATACAAAATATTCTTCAGGATATTGAAACCCTGTTCAAATTTTTGAAAATACTTTAAGTTACCTAAACCAGAGTCATTGATTTTTTTTTAAGTATTAAAACTGAAATTACTCACAGAAACAGTCAGTCTGACAAGCTCTACTTTAAATTCCTCTTAAAGTTTTACCAAATCAATGTATTTTTTTGAGTTCTATCAAAAATGTTTGATTTCTATAATTATTTCCAATCTGAAAAAAAAATAACCTAAGTAAACAGCTGCATTATTTCTGATGAGCTCCTGTAGTTAGACCAAGTTTATAGCAATAATGTGTATGATGAGAACAGTGTTTTGAAAGATGGTGCACATTGTTGGACATGGAATTTCTGCCTCTCAAACAGTATCTTTGTGACTGCTTTGACCACATTTGAGGCCAATGTAAAAAGGAATTACTGAAGGAATGTAAAACCCCCCACATACTACATACACTCTCCATGAATTTATTATCAGAGGTAGAGTAGGTAGACGATTATTCAAGGAGATCTAGCCTCTTCCATGCTGGGGACTAAGCACCCTTATGTATATTGGAGCACTCATGACCGCTGTTCAGTGTAGTGTGGTCAGGTAAATGGCAGTCCAGCTGTGCAGCAGTGTACCTTCCCTTTTTTTCTAATTCTGTTTTCAAGCCCTGAATCTTTTAAATAGTACAATGCTGCTTTGAGACACTGCATAGCAAGTTTGCATTACTGCTGTCTGTAATGGTCCTTTGCTGATCATTTGGCATCTTTTTGCCAAGGGCAGATATAACTAGAAATCAGTAGAAGAAAGGAATTTTTTTGTTATGAATTTTGTTGTTATGATAGGCAGTAATGCAAAACAGTGGAAAATTTTATACTCTTTTTAAGAGGAAAGTTCTGTTTCCAAAGTTATTATGTTTTTCAGGGTTTTTCTTCTGTGAGAACAGTAAGGCAAAAACCTGAGCTTTGTCACACTCCACCTCACTCCAACACAAAGACATGACTTATGGGTTTTTTCAACTAAAGAATGAAGGGAAAGATGGGAAAAAAAGAGCAGTGATGTAGGAGGCCATGTTGCCACATATTCAGAGAGGTTCACTTTCTGACACAAGAGACTTGAGTTCTCAAGCTAACATCTGCCCTGAACCAGCCTCTCAAAGAGTTTCAGTGCCTATGGATTATGTAGGGTTTCTTGGAGCTAGACACCCGCTCCAAACAGTGATGTTCACTGAATGGTATTTCTGATGGAGGAGGGGGATGCACTGTTCCAAGGAGAAAAGATGTTGAGAGTGGAAAGGTAAGATGCGAGGGCCATGTGTCTTCTCTGGCACTCGTCTCAAGCATCTGTTTATGGACCTTGAACTCCTTAGCAAGGACAGAATGTCATACTTCCAAAAAAATAGGGAGGATAAATTAAAACTTAGATGATGCAGTTTCAAGCTCCCTTGTTCTCTCACATTATGTGTATGCCTTAGACATGAGAAGGTCAGGGAAGGAAGGAGGGGCTCTGTGGCTATCTAAGAGTTGCAGATCCTTAACATGACAAACTGATGTTGCTTAGCAGAGGAGAGATGGGAGGCACAGAACGCATAGAGGTAGATTGGTTTCAGGTATATTATTGCCAATATTCATTTCAGTTGTTGGATGTTGGATTCTTGCACCTACCTAGAAGAGAGATGAAGCCAAATTTGTTCTTCTGACTGACAGAAGTCTTGCATGTGTCTAGATTGGTGCTTTTATCACAAAAAATCCACCAGTTTTTGTTCCTTTTGATAAATGGGGCTCCTACTGTAAGACTTCTGAGATGCAGTTCACTTTTCAAACCCACATTAATCATTGAAATAGCCTGCTGGTAATGAATTAGAGGTCCTGTTTCCCACTGGAGCTGACTCAGCCCTCACTGAGTGGTCTCATGCAGAGGACCGACCGTCTATGAAGGTCTGCTATTTCTACCCTTCTCTTGATCTGTTTTGATCATTGATAGATATAGAAAATCAATATTTATATGCTTTCCAAAATAAAGGAATTTGTCATTTTGTGTAGAACAATGGAGAGAACAATGGCTGGATATTCTTCATTCTATCACCTACTGAAGTAGAAATGAATACTGTTTTAGAGTAGAGTAGGGTCTAGAAAACCAGTAAATTTTTTTGTATTTAGAGGAGTCATTGAAAATATGAGCATATGAGTTTGGACCTTGTGTTATGAACAGTTAAAAGGATTTCTCTGACCAAAGGCAATAAAATCATGTGACCCTAATTTCAAAGTGAAGTTCTAAAAAGTAATGACTTAGGATTATTTTTCTAAACTGTAGCTGATATTATATGCTAACTTCTTTGAGAAAATAATCTATTGCAATGACTTTATTTTTTTAATCTATTATATTTCCGTTATTTTATTAAATTTTAAATCTTCCATCTCCTCTACCATTTCTTCCCTATGAACTAGTTCTATGCTGGAAGAGGAATCCTCTGTGCTCTTTAAAATAACCGTTTAGATTGGCAATGCAGAAGGTGCACTAATTAGTATAATCAAAACCATAGGCCATTGCTGCAAGCTTGAAATGGACAATTTAATGGACTGAGTTTTATGCACTTTCTAATGAAAGTTGACCCCTTTAGTAATCAGAATTCATAGTAACTCAGCAATGTCTAAGTGTTGCATAAAATTCTTTACCTGAAGCTGGCAAATAGACTACGGTTAAAAGAGTAGAGAAAAGGAAAGCAATAAAAGAGACCTCATAATAATAAAAAAGCCCTCATAAAAGTCCATCACATGCATTTTTTCAGGTTAGATATGTGATACTTTTCAATATGCTTTAGAGATGGAACTGTTTCTGAAAGAATAAGGAAATCCATAGTTAGAAAGACACCTGTGGTATTTTAATATAAGTGCTGCAAGTCATTAGTTCCTGGCTTATTGGAGCCAATATAATTCTTCCACCTAGACCTCAACTAAACAGTTATTAGTTAAGCAAAGTATCCTAACAGCACTTCACATCCAAGGTATAATTTCATGTCAAAGGTATAACTTGTGATATAGGAACATAAAGGGTTCTTTTGTCTTTTAAGTACATTCAGTCATTCAATACAAGGCATGATGGCCTTGTGTTTTAAAGCAGTGGCATAAATAATGCTAGAAAGAAGTAACAGAAATGAAATAATCTTAAAAATGTAGGAGGTTGACCACAAAATTTTAAGATGGAAAAACAATGAAGAGACTGAATATGTTTTCCATTCAGGCAAAAAGAGATTAATTTAGTCATGATTGCTTATAATAGTAACCTTAACTCCCTTACTATTTATGACCCTTTATTTAAATCTGTATTAAATGAGATAATTAACTTTTTTATATTCTCTATAATTTGAAATTTGTGAATGTTTCATTTTAAGGTTTTGTTATGGTTTTTTTGTTTGTTTGGTTGGTGTTTTGGTTTTGGTTTTTTTTTAATTTTTTTTTTTTTGGGTTTTGTTGTTTGTTTTTTTTATGAAAAACCTAATTCTTTGATGGTCTTTAAAATGTAGGGACAAAATACTCTAATGGTAACCATTTTCTATTTTCAGGTGCTAAAATAAATGAAAATTAAAGTATTTCTTTACTTCCTGATCACACTAAAGAGTCTGTGTGTTAGAACGCTGTAATAATACTCAAGCATATGCCTGATTTTATAAGTAAAATCTTGGGTAATTTTACTTTGTGAATAATGTAATTTGTATAGTGGTTCATATGTGATATGCACTTCACAATCTTCTCCTAACGAGATTTTCCTTCACAGAAGTCGTACCTGGTTTTAAAAGAAAGAAAACAAAAAAAAAATCACAATTATACCTAATTTCAGGGTTATGTTATTCATATTTTCAATTACTTTGATAAGTGAAGACTATGTAATGAGTATGTATAGAAAGAAATAGTTACTGACAGTCTGTGAGCATCGTGTAGTCACGTCTTAAATGTAATTAATAATTTTGTAATACCTAATTTTCATTTTCAGTATATAAAACATTGTTAGAAGGAAAAAATCTCAGTGCAGTTTTTTGCTATTATTTGTGAAATAATAGAGAATTTACCCATGTAATTGCAGTAGTGAGAGAGTCGTGATGCATCCTTAGAATTCTTTCTTTGTAATTTTTCAGGTTCAACTTATATCCATTCTTGTTTGGGGGGGTGGGGGATCAGAGGTGAGTATACAAATAAAGAGCTGACTTCTGAGTTTCAGGGATTTACAATTTTCCTACAAGTAGTGTTTACATTTCTGTGAGCTATTTTCTTAATGATTAGAAATGTTTCAAAATTACTTACATTTACTGGACCTAAATTCAAATTCTGAAAACTGGTGATTTGAGACTATGTCATTAGCACTTCATATATGGTGTAAATAGAATTGACAAACATTCTAGTCCTCTAATGCATCACTATTGGAAGCAGGGATCTAATAGGCTTGATTCCTTTGACAAGTGTTGTATTTGCAAAGCCTGTTAAGAACATGAGATCAATAAAATTAAATTATTAAACACTTGTGTTCAGAACAAGCACAATCAGATGTTTCCTCTTACTTCAGATAATACTCATCATATTTATGCCAAGGACTTCTACGCAAATAAAGCTTTCCAGATAATTTAATCTTTCAGTTGATATTGACATGGGAGCACAAAAATGCAAGAGGACAAATTGTCCCCTTATTAGCCCACTGCATATTAAACATTTCTGTTCAGTTAACAGAGTTCACCGAAATTAGCTTTCTGTGAGAAAAGACAGATTTTTGACCTCTATGCCTTCCACAATTCAGAAATTACTATTAGTCAGGTGAGAAAGCTGTTTGGGTAGAAAAGGTCTTTGTTAGTTTGTGTAGAACCTGCAGAGAGCTTCAACAGCTTCATGTAGTTCTTGGAGGTTTATAATTTGCAAGCAACTTAAGTAACTCTCAGTTCCCTCTTCCTGTCTTCTGTTTCATGAAGTACTCATAAATATGCAGCTGTATAGACAAAAGAAGTATGCAAGCATAGCAGAGATTATCCTTTAGCACTGTTATTTTGTATTAATTTGCTTCAATGTCTCTTCATAAAGGAAAGCCTCAATTTTAATTTTTAATTGTGTTTAAATGTGTTTAATGTGTTTTATTGCTATAAAGAGACTGTTGTGAATGCTATGTAACCTCGTTCACTAAAATAAAAGACCTGTGAAACAGGACTTTCTTTTGTAGAAGGCTCCTCAGCAAATAGATTGATTCTCTGGGCTCTGTGTGTGTGCAAAATAGAGACCAAAACAACCCAATTATCAAGGAAAGTCAGTTAGCACAACCATACGTCTTGCTACATATTTCCTTATCTTAGCATAATTTCACTCTTGGTGCTTATCAATATCTACATTAAAGAAAATCAGCTAGTTTGTTCTTATCCATGAGTCTTTGTAAATTCATTGTCAGCACTGGCCAATCGGCACTTCAGGCATTCTTCCTGACTAGTCTGAGGCTGCTAGCGATATACCAAACCAGAAATATTATAGTTGCTTCCTAAGGAATCTGATCAGTGTTTTATTTAATTTAAAACTGTATTCATATCAAACAGCTTCATTTAACTCCTAGAAGTAATGCAGGAAAAAATACTAAGGAATGCAGGAGCAGGCGACTAAAAATACACATTTGTACATGTTTTAATTCACACATTCAAACATATTTTATATTACCTTCTCCACAGCAACAATGTAAGTTGTTTTTTTTTTTTTTTTTCCTCAGAAAAAGGTATTTTCGGTTCCTTTTTTCNCCTTTTATCAACTCTTGGTGAGATAAAGCAATCAGTGCATGAACCAGAAATGACAGTGATTATGTAGTGGCAGAAATTGCATTTTGAAGAAATGGATGCCTTCTTAAATCTGCAAGGCAAAATAGACCATCATGCTCTCAAGCAATGAAAGTGAAGGGGAACAAAGCCACACACTTACATGTAAATAAGTCAATACTGATCTAGTTTGCTGCTTTGTTAATTTAAGTATGTTACTTCACCTCTTCCTACCTCATTTTTCTTATATGCATAAGAACGGAATATATTAAAACTAGTATGAAATAGCAATATAAATTACTTTTTCAGGAAATCCTTTTCCTTTCTGAACTTTCTGTTTATAAATGCTGTT
>VXBU01005575.1:174355-201602 GCA_013400315.1 Bombycilla garrulus
AGTAAGGCATATTGAGAAAATTATGCAGAAGCTGGGATTCCAAAGTACATGAAATCTTGGAGCAAAGTTAAGGACATCATCATATAGATTGAATTGGCCTGTTAATTCTAGAGAAGCCAGATTGTTTCCTAGCACCTCCAAGAAAAACTCAATCCCATTTGTCAGCTCTGCCACACAAAATGAGAATTTCTCTGAAAGGTTTGAATTTTCTCAAAATGTGAAATTTTTTTTGGACTACGTTTTGGTCTCTGACACAAGATTAAATCCTCAACAATAGTAAAATCGAGATAGGTGTTGTTAGAACTGGAAATTTTGAGATTCAGTCAGAAGATAAGTCTTCCATTCAGATCCTTCATTATTTTTACACCATGCTTTCTCCTAGAATTGCTGACATAAATTCTTTAGCCTCTTTTCCTGGCTCAATTTACCATATTCTGTCTTCATGACAGGTTGAGTTTGGTTTTGTTTGCAGGGTTTGTTTGGGTTCTATTTTGGGTTTATTTTCTTTCGTTTGGTTGGCTTTTTGGTTTTGTTTTTTGTGTGTTTTTGTTTTTGTGGTTCTGGGATTATGTTTGTTTGTTTAGCTTTGGTTCTGTGGGGGTTTTTTGTTTGGTTTGGTTTTGGTTTTGTTGATTTGCTTATCTGTTTTTACTTTGGATTGCAAGAGACACTTCTAGAAAAATACTGTGGAGACCTTTATATAGCCTCCCTTTTCTAACACATTCATCTTCAAAGTGATTGAAGTGTCTAGAAGAATACTCACCAGTATAAAATAAGTGGATATACTATGTAAGGAAGAACTGTTGTATATTCTATGTCAGCTCCCAACGTCCAGCTGTTCTGAGTATCTAAAATGATGATTGTGTGATTTTTTTTAAGTATAAATCTATGAATTTCAATTTATTTTACAAAAATGTATAATGAGAATATCATTGGATCTAGATTTATTACGCAACTAGAATTTTTTTTCTTTATGAGGTGGGAGAAGGGGAAGTTCTCAGAAGTGTTCTATGAAATCTCTCAACTGCAACCGAAATTCTTATGAAAACACATAAATCAAGCATACTGCTTCTCTTATTCTATTATTTAAAGGATACTAATTTGCTAATTACTCCAAGGACTAGATTGTATTTCAGGTATTATGCCTGTTGCTTAATTATTGTACTTGATTAGGGTATTTTTCTTCTGTTTAAAATATATTTAAATATTCCTTAAAAATTAAAATAAAGTTCTAAGGCATTCTAAAAGGAATAAGATTATCAGACATCACACCTAGTGTTGAAGAGGTGAGACTAGAAAATGTCAGCTGAAAATTCCCCACAGTTTTGCATGCACAGAAATTCCTTAATTTCCATATTTCTTAAAAAAATTTTTGAACCTCTCAGGACTGCATACAAATCCTTAAAACTAATCTATAATGCTGTAAATTTTGAGGGAAAAAAAACCCAAAACCTTATAACAGACCTTTTAAAAACATCAAGTTTTGTTCTGTGCAGGCAGGTAAAGCATAATATTGAATGATGTTTTTTTGTGTCAAAGAGGACTTTTTACACATCCTGTTCTGCATTTTGTGTGAATTTAAATGAATGGGTGTTTGTGGGGCTTTTGGAGGTGTTGATGGTGGAGGTGGTGACACTGTTTTTCTTAACCACTTACTAATTTGAGGCACAGAATAGTGAAGGAGCGTGCCACTGATACTTTGTGATTTGCATGGAAATTGTGCATTGATGGAGCATACATCTCCCATTAACAGAATTCATATGGTCCATTACTTTGAAAGAAGTTGCCTATAACCCATCAAGATGTCTTGCAAGGATTTTCTGAAAATAGAGTGTGATTTCTTGATTTGCTAGTCTGAGAAAGGTTGAAAAATGAAGGAAAAATAAAATAGCATTTAAAAAAATAGGAAGATAAAATTAATAATGACAAAATCCTCATGCTTTAGGGAGACATTTTTCTCAGAATATTAATGTATAAACTTTGTTAAATTAGTATTTTTTAATGCTGAAATTGTACATCAAGGTGAAAATAGAGGCTTGAACACAGAGTAATATATCATTTTGTTCAATATTAAACTTCTTAAAAGTTCCAATGAGACTTTTAAACAACATCAGACTAAAAAAGTTATTAATTTATGTTGCTAACTAATCACTATAAATGCATTTTGAGACACTTATTTAGAATTAAAAAAATAAAAAATAAAAAGAAAGAATAAGTCGTGCAGAGAATCCCAAACCCTGAGGGTATTAATATAGGAAAAATTACCTCAAATTTATGGCAACCATGTTCCTTTAAAAAAATACCAATTACATATGAAAATATTCCTTTTGAAGGGCAACTCTACCTGTGTGCATTGCTATTTCTACAGCTGGTGTTCTGTCATCTTGTATCATCTTAAATAATAGGTGTTAGAATTAGAAATGACTGATTTGGTCATCTGTACTTTCAATTATACTTACAAATTTTTTTGTTCCTTTTGTGGTATGCCTTGAATGATCTTGGTGATAATAGCTGTTTTGGCAGGTTATTCCACTATCTAATTGATTTAACTCTTACATACTTATACAGTGCTTTTTTACTTTTGGCCTTCCATTTTCTTAATTTCAGGCCTTTATGTACTCTATTTCTTACAAGGACAAATTCAGCTAAAGCTGCCTTTTTTTTTTTTTNTTTTTTTTTTTAATAATGCCTGGAAGGTATTTATATTTTAATCACCTCTTACTTATCTCCTCTGTAGACTGTAAAAACTCCTTGCTCTCAGCCTCTCCTCATAGTTCATAGTTCCTAAGCCTTTCAGCACTTACACTGCTTTTGTGTCTACCCTAATGATGTCATTTTTTGCAGTGCAGAGATGTGAATTACAGTGCTCCAAAAGCACCCTGTGCAATGTTTTGTTGTACTTAAATAAATTTTAAAGAAATATTTGCAATTATTGGTAGGAAGTGTTTTAATCTGTTTTAAAAGTCTTAAAAAGTGGCCAGTTCAAGATTTGCTGAAGGCAGATGTTGTCACCTTACTTAAAAAAACTTACTTTAAAGAAATGGAGAACAGGTATCTTGGTTTCAGTGGTATTTCACTGCATAATTCTTGCTGAAAGTGCTTTTTGATGAACTGAGCTGTTTCTTTGGGTGGTCTTAAAAAAAAAAGACAACAAACACCAAGTAAGAAAAAGCTTTCTGTCATAATATAATTGCTTTGATACAGCTTATCTTTCCTCATTTATAGCAAACATATAAAACTCCTTATTCATTACTGTGTGAGGAGCCTTTGCATAAAAAGAGACTACCCAACCTCACTGTCACAAATCAGGATTATTATAACTTTCTATTTTTAACAAACAGCCATTAAGAGTGGTTTTATTTCTATTTACACTGGCTGATATCAATTCATATGGGGCTGCTCTTTTATCTTACATGCCATGTTACATGGGAATAAAGATGCATTTCTTCCTATTTTTGTGCTGTTTCTTTCTAAAACACCACTTAAATGCTGGTCAGTGTAAGGGACTGAATTGAAAGTACCAGATCCTGATGATAAATTTTAATGGCTTAGTTTCTCAGTCTTCTCACACAGCACATCACTAAGCTCTGTTGAAACAAATCTTGTTTTATATTGAATTAGCACTTTTCTGCAAAGCTGTTTTCCATCTGTGTGCCTTCCCAGCACATACTGGTGCATGGGGTTATTCCTCCCCAGCAACAAAATTTTGCACTTCCTCTTGTTGAATTTCATGGGCTTCCTGTCAGACTATTTCTCCAGGTTGCTGTGGTCCTGTTGGATGGCAGAATGATCCTCTGGCAGGTCAGCCACTCCCCCTTGTTTTGTGTTGTCTGCAAACAGGCTGAGATACATGCTACACCATCATCCAGGTCCCTGATGAAGATGTTAAGCAGGACTAGACCTAGGTTATAGGCCAGGGGTAACCTGCGAGATACTGACCTCCAACTAGATCCTGTGTCACTGAGCACAACCCTCTGGATTCAGCATTCACTTTTCAAACAACCTCACTGATGTAGGAGAGCTACATCAAGAGAGATGTGAAACATTTGGAGTCTTGGATCTCTGTCTAGAACTTCTTGCTGAGAAACATAAATATCTCGACTTCTTAATTTGGTTTAAAAATCTTATTTTTGTTAAGGTTTTTTAGTTGGCCAATGAATAAATTTGGATTTGAAATCCAAATTTGTGTGTGAGATCACTTTCTTTCCAAAATGACTGAGCATTGAACATTCTTTGAATTTATGCGTGACCATAAAAATAGACAGAATGAAACAATTGGTTGTTTCTGCCTATTCACTTCTTTAGCATACAATTTCAGGTAAATGTAAGCCTTGGTGATAGCAATGATTTTTTTCCCTTAACAGTTACCCTTTCTTCTCTTTAGGAAAAATGGAATTAATTGCAGAACACCTTAGCAAAGTTCACCATAAGACAAAATTAATGCAGTACAAGTTAAAGGCTTATATGGCCCATATGTAACAAAATAAATTTTGGGCCTACTTTTAATGAAGGCTGTTTTGACATAGTGGATGAAGAGACTGAAGCTGTGGCTGAAGTGAAACAGTAGTGCACATACATGTCTGTATCAAAATTATCTATTGAAAACATGTAATAAAGACAGTATTTCTAATGTTATCTGACAGTATTTTTATACATTTAATTCTCCCTAACTATATCTTTATGCAGTTAGCAAAATAAAAGTTATGTTGCAGGACTTTGTGCTGAGAATGAGGGAAAAGGACAAGCAAATATTTCCTGTTTTAATTACTAATTTTCTGAAATCCTGAAATCCAAAACTCAGGATGCATATATGCTATGTTCCCATTATAATTATTGCAGTTGCAATTGCTGTTCCAATAAATGAACATGAAAATGATTGATTATGTGTCCAAATGCAGATTTGCTTCTTCTGAAGTCAACTTGCTTGATTCCAGTAATTAATTGCATGGGTCATTGAATATGAACTGACTGCAAAATGCTGTAATTTTAAGTTGGTCATGGTTTTCATGAAGTATAAATGTCTGAGACAAAGGCCTGAGCTTGACTACACAAATATATCAATAAGATATTGGATGTTTAGAAGGTTTTGGAATAGCTGGAATTACCCCTGTAAGGTCACTTTTATGTGGCCAAGATGAATGCCATATACAACCTCTCCTCAAGTGTTATTTTCATTTTTTCATTTTTAAATCAGTTTTCAATGTGTAGATTAACCAAAAGGTGCAAGACATTACAATATGAGACTTTAGAGTAAGTAGTTGGCATAGCATGAATATGAGAAGGGTAAAATTTCAGCTGTGTCTCCAAGGGGAGCATAATTTTATTATAAAGCATAGATTTTTTTTTTTTTTTCCTGCCAGTTGAACAAGAATTCTGTCATGGAAGTGAGATTTATGCCTTCCATTTTTTTTTTCAGTGCGGACTTAGTTAAAAAATAATAAAGAATATTTTTTTTAAATCATTGAACTTACGTAAACAAAGAAGTTATTTTTTGAAATTCATTATTATTTTCTTTCCTTTTCCCTAGCTCCACTCCCACTGCTGTTTCTTTATTTTCTTTCCTTCTGAATTTTGAGCCTGAAAAAACATTAAAACTTATATAAACAAATCCCTCTTTCTCTGACATTTATGGAAAAAAAAACGCTGAGAGGATTTTTCAGTCATTTCCATAAGGTATACATTTACAATTTGTCTATAAAACATATAACATTTAGAAGCCAGGTCTCCCTGATGTATACATTTTTGATTCCTTATCAGCTCTTTTAATTCTGTCAGATCACAGTGTACCTGACCCTATAAACCATCACAGGACTGCAAAAATCCACCAGGATCATCAAATTCAGTATTTTTCTATCACAGGCAACATTATACTGACCTTTTTATGAGTCATTGAGCTTCATCTTAAAATTAACACTCAGTGGGATTTGCAGAGCTTTGTTGTATTTTGGGGTGGGTTTTTTTTTTTTTTTTTTTTTTTTTTTTTTTTTTTTGTTTTGTTTGCCTGGCTGAGATACAGCAGTAGGATACAGCAGTTTCATCTTAAAAAATGATCCACTAAAGTTACAAATTAGTTACAGTTACCTGAATTCCTAACCTAGCCAACAAAATGTCTGTGGGGCTTGATGACATGCATCCCAGGGTCCTGATGGATTGATGTTGTTGCCATGCCACATTCCATGCTGTTTGAAAAGTCATTTCAATCAGGAAAAGTCCCTGGTGATTAGAAGAAGGAAAACATCACTTATTTTACAGAGAAAAGAAGGCCCAGAGAACTACAGACTAGGGAGCTTCACCTCTCCGTCTAGGAAAATCATGGAACAGATAGTCATGGAAGTGTTGACATATGCAAGATGAGGAGATGACCCAAGATATTCAGCATGGCTTCACCAAGGGCAAACATGACTGACCATTCTGGTGCCCTGCTGTGGAGTCGCTGCAATGGTCAAAGGAAGACCAGCTCATGTCATCTGCTGAGATTTCTGTAAGGCCTTTGATGCAGTCCCAAAAAACACCCTTATCTTCAGATTGGAGAGACATGGACTTTTTAGGGTGGACTATTCAATGGGTAAGGAACTGGATGTAGAGCCAGAGAGTTGTGGTCAATAACTCCATGTCCAGGTGGAGACTGGTAACAAATGGAGTCACTCAGGGCAACTTTCTTGGGGCTGGTGCTCTTTCATATTTTCATCAGTGACACAGACAGTGAGATCAAGTGCATCCTCAGCAAGTTTACAGATGACACGAAGCTGAGGGGTGTGGCTGATGCACCAGAAGGAAGGTATGTCATCCAGAGGGACCTGGACAAACTTGAGAATTGGGCCACAACAACCTCATAAGATTCAAGAAATTCAAGTGCACAGCGCTGTACCTGCTTAGTGGCAATCCCAGACATGAGTACAGACTGGAAGAAGAAGTCATTGAGAGCAGCCTTGCAGATAAGATCTTGGAGGAGTTTTTGTGAATGAAAAACTCAATATGAGCAATGTGCACTTCCGGCCCAGAAAGCCAGCCACATCCTGGGCTGCATCTGTTGGGATACAAAAAGCAGAGAGTTTTCAGAACACTGGACCTGTGAGCCAAAACTTAGAATTAAATACGGGATTTGAGCTAAGACCCTGGGAGAAGCTTCCAAGCTTAGGTGCTAGAAGCAAGAATGTAGATTTGTAGTCAAAATAGAGACATGTTAAGCTAGATAAAGGAAAGTTCAGAGTTTAAAGCTTAAGTTATAGAGAGAATAGAAGTAGTTACAAAGGTAACAAGAAGTCTGTAGAATAGATTTGTGTGGCAGAACAAGATTGGCTGGAAAGGTCACGTTATTGCTAGATTAAATTTCTTATTCTTGGTTTAATAACATAAACATCCTAGTTGTCAGTATTCTATCAGTTAATAAGTCTTTAAAGGATGATGCAAACTAGAGTCTGTTAACTTCTAGCTATGCTTTCAACACCTCATGCTATTTGCTCCCTGTAGAAGATAAAATAAACGGCACTTTTAAGCATCTAGAAGTCCCATCTCTTGTCTTGTCGAAAGAACTTCCCTCGGAACACTGAGGGTGGGCCAATAAGCCCACATGTCATCAAAAGAGGAGTGGCCAGCAGGTCAAAGGAGGGGATTCTGCCCCTCTACTCTTCCCATGTAAGACCCCACCTGTAGTGCTCCACCCAGCTCTGGGGTGTTCAGCACAAGAAAGATGTAGGCCTGTTAGAACAGATCGAAAGGAGCTCTACAAAGATGATCAGGTCTGGAGCACCTCTCCTATGAAGACAGTCTGAGAGAGCTGGATTTTTCAGCCTTGAGAAGAGAAGGCACCAGTGAGACCTCATTGTGGTCTTTTAGTATTTGAAGTGGGCTTATAAAAAGGAGAGGAATATTTTACAGAGACAGACACTGATGGGACAAGAGGGAATGGCTTGAACTAAGGAGAGATGAAGATTAGATCTCAGGAAGAAATTCCCTACTTTGAGTAGTGAGGGGCACTGGAACAGGTTTTCCAGAGAAGCTGTGAATGTTCCATACCTGGGAGAGTTCAAGACCAGACTGGGTAGGGTCCTAAGCAACCTGATCTAGTGAGTGGCATGTCTGGCCATGGCTGCAGGGTTGAAACTAAATGATCTTTAAGGTCTCTTCCAATCCAAACCGTTTATGATCCTATTAAAAAGAATGTTGGAATGTCTCTGTGTAACTACATTGTAGATTTGCATTGTTAAAACAGATGCAAAATAAAATCTCTGTGTAAATATTATAGCAGTATCGGGTAGCTGGTGATATTGTAACTGTGGCAACACAAAGATAAATTACTAAGAAAAATATTGGTTTCTCCCCCTTTTTAAAACTTTTCTTAATTTTATGTGCCAGGTGTGGCAGCTTTCAGTGGATTTAATATAGATATTATAGGGATAATCAAAGGATTTTTGACCATTTCACATCTGAATAACAGTCAGACAGAATTTGCATCCATTTTATAAATATTAATTGTATTCAGGAAGTTGGACTTTCATTTTACAGGATCATGTTGAGCAAAACTTAACGCAAAAATGACCCCCAAAGCCAACATGAATTTTTGTGGTATAAGAAACCACATAATAGAAAAAAAAAAAAAGGGGGCATATCATATCTATTAACTAAAGCACTCAGGGCAAAATCAGTAACTGCACCATTTGTGGAGCTTGCTACCATAAAAGATGGCTTCCTTACCAATATCTGTTCTTTGAGTCGAACCTAGTTTAACTTAAACCACAGTAGCTGTAAGGTGATTGTCTTGTATATTAGCAGTGTATTTATCCCTTATTTTCTCTTTTTTGTCTGGAGAAATACAAACATCAAATGAGGTGTCAAGACCTGCTAAAAAAATACATGAAAATTAGAATGGAACTAAAAACCACAGTATTTTGGGTGAAGAACTATCACAGATATGTCAGATAAAAGCCTGTGTCAGTCAGAGCAGGGAGTTGGCTTTGTCTACATTTTTATATTTCTCAGAGTAGACTAAAAAAAGCAAAAAATAGGGTTAGACAAAAATCAGTTTTCAGCCGAATATAAAAAAGCAAGTCAGGTTTCTAAGACTGGAAAATCCACTTACTGGTCAGAGAGACTAGAAATACAAATAGTTTATATGAGAAAATCTATCCTTTCTCCTGAAAACCTTGAAGGAAGTTTTCAGTATGCTCAGTAGCTTTCAAGGTTACAATAAGCCTTATGCTGCTCCTTTTAATTCTTACATAGCTTTAGTCTCCTTTGAGACCCAGCTGCCTATTCCCTGCTCCTCAGTGTCTCACTATGACAATCCCTTCTGTCTGTTTCATCAAGTGTTATCTTTCACGTCTGTGTCCCAAGGGAAGAATCACTTTCTTCTCCTTGTAGTGTTTTATCTGACCTGCTCTTTGTAGAAGGTTGTCTTTATAAAAGAAATATGGATCCTATCCATATTTGTAGCCAAATAAGAAATGAGAAGAAGGGGAGTAAACTTAAAGAACCATTCCTTCTCCTGACATAAGTGTTTAGCCTTTTGTTGTGCAACTCCCCACGGGTTATCTGCTCTGGCAATGTGGCAAAAAAGCAACAGAATTTATATTAGAATCATACAGAAATGAAAGGCAATGTATATTAGAATCATACAGAAATGAAAAGCAATGCTCCTGTCTCCTTTGATGCTGTAATACAGCTGTAAGGGTAGTCACACAAGTGGGACAGAAGTGGATTAAATTTTCTGAGACAATTTTAGATTCCTTTTTCTTCCAAGGTAAATGCTCTGTCATAATGCAAAGTTTTGGTGGAACCGAATTATACCTTTAAATTATTCTATTTTCTAGGATAATAAATACTCAGTAGGTCAAAGAACACTTGCAAAGGTTCACATTTCATGGTTTAATTCTTGCCAAATGCACAAGTTGGAGGAGCTATCTGAATCCATGGTGAGGCAATTTCAAAGCACTGCAATTTTCTCTGCCACCTCCCATTCCATGGGAAAATGTACAAGTGCAATTATGAATTTTTCTCTTAAAAAACTTCTGGCTCTTCAGTATAAGAGGAATGCCCAGTTTGTGTTCAACAACCAGCCTAAGCAGTTCTGGTCATGACTTGAAAGGTACAGATTCCTGTGAACTATTTGCTAAGTAGTGATATTTCCTGTGGGTTGTAGGTGGTTAGAAAATTTTGTTTATTTAACAGAGAATCTATAGACAGTTTCAGAGTTCTTTTATGGATCCTACATAAATATGGCTATATGAGTGTCCTAGGTTACAATGTAAAAGTATTCTAGAATGTCTGTATTCTATCTCCATCTTCATGAACTGTTGAAACCAGGAGGGGGAGTGTTTTCCTTGCCTCCTCCCCCAGACTATCTCCTGTTAATGAGCCATCAATGCCTTGCCCCATGAGTCACAGATAACTCCCTCCGGGAGCCATTTCTGTTTAATGGGTCATTAAGGACCCACCCCATGACTCATAGAATGACATCAGACCATTGTGAGATGCTCCACCCAGGGGGAGAAGCCAAGCATTCCCACCTGGATGTAATTGGAAGTTCGGACAGAACAGGCATCTGCCTTCTACTGGATTCCCAGAGGAGCAGCCTTCTCTCCCACTGGATTCCCAGAAGAAGGACCAGACCCTTCTACATCACCATTGGAGGAAAACTCCGCCCTTCTACAGGATTTCTGCTTCAACAGAACCATCTGTCACCCCAGGAGGACTACTGGAGCCACCATTCCAACTGGACTGCTACCAAGACCCTGACTGACAGGGTGTCAGGTTGTATTCTAACTGTAAGGTTTTGTTTTTGTGAACACTGTACCTTGGTCTAATTTTCCTATTAGGTTGTAGTTTGTTGGTTTTTGTTTTATTTTATTTTGTTTATACATATTAAAGAACTGTTATTCCTATCCTCATTTCTTTGCCTAAGAGCCCCTTTAATTTTAGAAGTTATTATAATTTGGAGGGAGGGGGTTTACATCTTCTATTCCAAGAGAAGCTCCTGTCTTCCTTGGCAGTCACCTGTCTTTCAAAACCAAGACAGAGTTATCATAACTATTCATATCAACCAGGGCATTGAATGTACTCTTTGTGTGTGTATATATGGGTGTATGTAGGTTCATTTTTCTCTCCCTAATTCATTAAGTCTAGAATAACTAATTTTTAAAACTCCATATCTAGTGCATGGATTTTATGATTCTGGATCCTGATATGAGGAAAGTAATTTTGACTTATCAAGAAGCATCTGTTGTGATTAAGAAAAAAAATAAAAAAGAAAAAAAAGGAAGCAAAACCATATTCTATGGTAGTTAAAAAGAGTTGAACAGAGCTGTATGAATGGGGATTTTCAGATCATAATTATTTTGTTTCTATCGTAATTAGTCTGTATTTTATTAATAATTAAAAAAAAACAACTACTGGTAATCCTGCAAGAGAAAATGTTGTAATATAAATCTTTGATTAAATAGTGTATAAGGGAGCACTTATACCAGAAACTGCTGCTTCTTATTAGTATTGATTGTGCATATTTTATCTTAATTTCAGTATGATTGCCACTCCAAAAAAAGGCGAAATGGGAAAAATTATACTTCTTACGAGTTCTACCTCCTGAACCAGTCAGCCATATGCAATATATGTTCATATAAATATTTCATTAATTCAGAATAAATTACAAAATTATCTATACCCCTGTAATATAAAAATAGAATCACTATGACCAACTCCTACACAATGCAGCTCTCCTGTTAAGAGTCCATACCACTTACAGAATTCTACCTCAAGATCAGTATCTTCCATGACTGATCTTCTATTCTTCTGTGAGATATAGATTATGCTGTGACTATGAATTGAATAAGAAGTGAATATTTCCAATAAATTTTTCTTTGTTATGTCAACCGCAATATACTAACAAAGCCTGTGCGAAGGCTAAATAAAGATCTTCATTATCTTAGACACCAACACTTGTAAAATACATTGAAATTAGTCCTTAGTATATTGGCATATCTTCTGAAAAACATGCTCCACCAGTAATAATGAAGTACTTTCTGAAAGTGGCAGTATTCTGATAATTATTCTCTTGCTAGTATTATCTTCACTTTTCCTCTTCCGTCATTACTCCTTTCTGCCAGTAATCTCTGATAGAAATATTTAAATTTTTCTGGAGATCAGTATTGAAGTTGGCCATTATATTTAAGTTGCTATATTGTTTTTTTTCACTGTGCCATTAAAGAGGGGAGAAGGCAGGCAAGCAGGGAAAGAAAGAGAGAAAGAAAAGGAAGGAAAGAAGGAAAGAAAGTCCTGGTGATACATAATCTATTTCAGAAGATAATTACAAGAAAAAAGGAGAATTCTGGTTTCAGACAGTAGCTGTACTCATGCACTCAGGGATTTGTGAGCTACAGATGTGTAATCTTTCCAAGATTTATGCTTTAGTGTACTTCAAAACAGCTCAAGCTTGGTAACACAGGGTGCTTTTCATCCAAGCAGATAAAAAATAAAAATATATGGTTTCTAAAAGTTTTGTATGTTTTAAAACATAAAAGCCATACTATAAATAATGGCTGCTGTTTTTTTCCTGTTTCCTTTTTCTGATTTTTTGTTGTAAAAAGTGATTCCTAGAGTCAGTAATAATTGCTATCTACTTAAGTGTTTCTTAGATATGCAGGCATTTTTAGGATAGAATATTACTGTGCTTTGCTTTGCTTGCACTGAAAGGTAAAGAAATGAAACATATGCAGCTACCATGCCATAGTCTTTAGAAATTTATCTATTGTTGGGCACTACTAGATTCTAGTTAAGTGTTCCCAAGGAAGTGTATGTATGGGTGTTGGAACCCAGGGGGTTCCTATGATGCCTTTGGCCGACCCAAAACCTGCTCAGGAGGCTTTTCAGCCTTGCCAGAGGTGTCAGAGACCCTGGAATGATACTAAAAATACCTGTAACTCTGATTCTAACCCATGGAACAGGTTGTCAGCTTTGTATGAGGAATTTCAGGTTACAAAAACTTAGATAGTAAAATAGTAGTAGTTATAAGTAAAAAGAAGATGACTTGAATGTATGTACAGGGGGGTTTAGGGCCCTGTACAGGGGAGTTGGAGATCTGTACAGGGGGGTCTGAGACACAAGATGGAGGATTTTTACACGTGGCATGTTATCTTATGTTCTTNAAACGATTCCAGACTACTCCTTCAACGGCACGGGCCGGAAACCTGGACTTTCCTACATATTGCGGGGTCTCCTGGGGTTAAGGAGATCCCCGCATATGGGTGCATGTGTCTGTGTTTCCTCAATTCGATGGCAAAACCAGGAAATTGAAGAATAGAATAATGACTAAGTTTCCATCATCTCAAAATCAAGTTTTTCAATTGTTTTCACTGAAGTCAAGCACTTGGTTTGAATCAAGACATATGTAGTTTGCTTAAAATTAAACCAGTTCCATTTTTGTGTGGTTTTTTTTTTTTATTATTATGGGAAAACGTAGAAATGAACCCAGTGTTTTAAAGGAATAATCACTTGTCAATAAAAATCCAAAAGGAGGCAGCTTTCCTTCCTCCTCATGTCCCCCAAACCAATGGTAAAGGAAATACTTTAGACCACAGCACATATTTAAATATCTGACCTCTCTGGTTTAGAGGAGAGAATTGAAACAGAACCCTCCCTCCACTGAAAAGGGAGTGCCTTACTTAGAAAGAAAATTTTCCAACAATCATTGCTTTGTCCACCCACCACTATGTTTTCCATCTCCAAAAAGCTGTCCATCTGGGGCCAGTTGTCTGAAGACAGCACTGTCTATGCTTTGCCAAGTAGAAACCAAATGTTACAGCCATTGTGGCCAATTATCTTTTCTTCCCTTGTGAATGTGTCATAGTCTTAACAGTCCTTTCTAAGTAAGTTACACTTCTGTAAATAAAAAGCCAAGGAAATGAGCCAAGGAAATTATGAAAAATTATCCATGTCATTATCCGTTAGAAAAAAAAAATAAATCTAAATTGATCCTGTGCCCAGGGAGCCCAACACCCAGGAGTGGGGGAGATCCAGGACCCAACAGCTTCAATATATATGTGCATTCTGTGTGCTCAGCACAAAGCCCTCCCCTGTTTGAAGAGTGGAGCTCTGCTCCCTGAGGTTTCTGAAGGCACAACACCTTGCTTCTCCAAGCACATGCACAGTAGCTGTGTTGGAATAAAAATTGTTTTCTGTATGGGAATATCCCAAATATGGTCCTACTGGAAATAATATGTTTAATTGCTACTGATTTCGTAACACCTTTCAAACTTTACACTAGATTCTTACAAACAAGGAATGCCTCTTTCAGGGACTGTAGTCAGCTTTCACTTCTTCATATAAAACCACTTTCACAGAATCAGAGAATTGTAGAATTCTTGAGTGGTATGGTTTGAAAGGGACCCTGGATATGGGCACCTTCCACTAGACCAGAATGCATTCACTTTTTGCCAGTTTCAATATCACATAACTTCTTCTTTTTCCTGATACTTAATTTTTCTCAGTAGTGATGACGTAGTAAGGGACAGTCCAGACAGGTTGAAAATTTTTGGTTGTTTCGATTGTTTTTTTTTTTTTTTTTTTTTTTTTTTTTGTGATTTGTTTGTTTTTGTGTCTGTTTTTTGGTTTTTGTTGGTTGCTTGGTTGCTTGGTGTTGGTTCTGGTTTTGGTTTTGTTTTGGGGGTGCTTTTCAACAAAAAAAATATACTGAGGAATGAAGGCTAGGCTGAAGCATTTTTTAAACTCTGTGTCAGTCCTTCAGGAAGCAGACCTTTCCAATCTTTGGAAGGAACGTTCAGAAGTTTCTGTTGTAATGTCTTAGTGTAGTGGTTTGGATTTGCCTATTTTAATTTTCTTAATTTTTGTTGTGAGAAAACAAGTCAGGTCTAAAACTTAAAAGGTGTAAAGAAAACCTTTATTAACAAGCCTATAAGAATAAGATTCAGAATAAAACCTAGAGACCACCTCTCCTTCCTTCTCCCCCAACTTCTTCATCTTCTCAACAACAGCATGCAGAAAGACTCCAGTCAGTTACCAAATTTAAGAATAGTGGTTTTCAGTTCACTCTAGGGAGAGGAGTCTCCAATTGTCAGGCTATAGGGACTTCCCCACAAGAAAAAGAAAAATACAATTCTCTCATGCTTTCACATATCATGAATAGCAGCTGCCCGGGAATCTGCAGTCGTGAAACTCCTCCCATCTCACAGCTTTCCCACAGCCATGCTTCTGGGCCATGTCAAACTCATGGGGTATTACTTTTAAGGATGAGCTGCTCACAAGCAAAGGATTTCCTCATCTATCTTTAAAGTCATCTCCATCTCTGGGAACAGAGGTCTCTTCTTCCCTCAGGGCAAAGGGTCTTCATCACTTTCCTCTCTCTGTTCATACCTCTTATAAAATCATCTGTTTAGCCAGCACAAGTGCCTTTGCTCATGTTCTATAATGTTGAATGCTCCACCCCCCATATCTCTTCTCCATGGTTTAAAGTGATCTTTACTGTATTACAGTCCATCCCCATGGCTTACAAAAGAATTTTCAGCCTTTCACGGTGTCTCCTCTTTCTCCTTCCATCTGGGACCTGACTTCTGCTTCAGTTTGGTATCTCCTCTGTTCTTTTTGCTCTCACTCAAGGGAGGACTGAAGGTCTGTAAGTTTTATCTGAGCACTGAAAGAGTTAAGGTCTCAGACAGGGAATGCAGGCTGTGGCCATGCTGGAAGTGTGCCCAGATCTCAGGAGGCTCGGCTGTGCTGGGCAGGGAGGGCCAGGATAACAGGGGCCCAGGCCAGAACTGCAGTGCCTGTTCTGGGGCAGGATGAGGGGATGGCCAGGATCTCATCAGCCTCCCTGGGCCTCAGCTGCAGCACCCACTGCCCATGGCCACCCATCCTGCCTGCTGGGACATGGTGGCAGCTTCCCAGCCAGGGGGGCGCAGCCCTGTCCCATGCCAGGCCCGCAGGCCTGAAGAGGACAAGGCCAGGCTAGCAGCCCTAGCTACCTGTGCTCAGACTGGAAGGGAAAAAGAAAGCTCCCAGGCTTTGTTTGCTTCAAAATGTGAATTCACAGGGGCAGACCAAGTCCTCCGATTGGTTTCTCAGGCTGTCAACAACCAAACCAGTCTCCGATAGGTCCCACCGAGTCGCAGAGAAAGCTCCCAGAGAGAAAACTTCTGTGGGTGTCCTCCTCCCTCCCCACCAAAGTGCCAACCAACGACAAACCAGCACACTTAGCAAATTTGCAGTTTTTGGAAAGCTTTAGATTCACTTATACATATCTGCTGGTTATAGAAATGTTAGTTCAAAGAAATTTGTTGTTTTCATGTTATCATCTGTTCCTTTGGCTAGAAATCCTCAAAATTATCAGCATTAACTGCAATGATAAAAAAAACCAATTGCTTAGTTATCTCAAGGAAAGAAGATAATGATTAAAAAAGAAAGCAGAAGATTAAGCTAAAATTTATCACATGTATCAAACAATCTGTCAGAGCTGCTTATGACTATCTTGACTAAAAACACAAAAGGGTGTTTGACTTAACTAGTATTGTCTATATCTCAACAACTTTGTATTCTTACATGGAACTTACTTCAATTTTGAAATTATTTAGGAAAAATAGCTCCATTTTTGTATAATGATCAAGCTTCTCCAAACTATTTTACTTTCTTGTGGTAAGCGGTCCCCTGCCAGCTACTTAGTTATAGACATTTAAGAAACTGTAGCATTTAATATAGGTAAAAATAAGTGCAATTATTAAAAAAAAAACAAACCTAAAAAAACAACAAAACTATTGCTCATGTACAAAATTATGGAATATTACAAATGACTGAAAAATACGTTGTTTGTATTGAATGCTGATGTAAAACCAATGTGGTGCCACTGATTACTTGATTTAGGTGAGATCCATCGATTCATATCTTATTAGTATGCTGTATATGAAAAGAACTAGCTAGATACATTTGTTTATTTGTCAGAGAAGCTTACACATGCACAGAATAGTATAAATAGGCTGCAAAAGCAGCTACTTTTTGCTAAACAGAATAATTAAGAAACCATAGCGTCCCAAGTGAATGGAAGGATTATTTTTGTGACTATCTTTCTTAAGAAAAAAAATCAGTGGTTTTTTTTTATGATATGAGTGTAATCTACATAAAAAAGTTGCTGTTTTAGAAAAAAATTGCTATTAAGTTTTGTGAAGTAAAACTTGTCATCATAATAGAATGGGGCAGAATTTATTTAGTGAATATAACCCTGTTTCTAATATTTGCGATTTTATATTTTCATACTCTTAATTACAATTTTTTGAACAGCTATTTTTTTTTACATGCCACAAATTTTACTGCCTCAGATTTAAATGCATACCTCCTTTTTTTTGTTGTTTTGAGGTTTATACAAGTAGATTTATGCCTGTTCTCACTCATCACTGAATCTGAATACTGGACCTACAGCATTATATCATAAATCTCTTCCACAAAAGCTCTACTGTTACAATTATCACAGATGGTAACAGAAATAAGTGGTTATCTCGGTGGACCAGGTGCTTGAGAGAGATACATAGCACAATACACCAGTGGATTACATATTTATGAGTAAACACATTTCACAAAGAACATAGATGACTACTTAATTGAAGGAGCACCTTTCTTGACGGTGCTGTGTGTAACTGATTGAAAGGCAAATTATGAATCCATCATGTTACTGATTATAACAACCTCTGTTTTAAAGGGAACAGGTTTTACCTTCTAAAGCCATTGAAACGTATAATGAACAAAAAATGTCTGGGAAAAGTTTGTAGTGACACAGTTATTTCAGCAAATGTTCTCTTTCTCATGAAAAGAGGTTCAGTGAGAAAGAAAAGTAGAACAGGACTTCTTCACATATGCATATGAAATACTCCTAATATTTCTTTTCTATCATTCCTCAACTCTTGGGCAGAAGGGGATAAATATGGTTTCAGAGAACAAATTTCACCAAATGTATTTCCCAAGAAACATAACTTCATTAACTAAACTCAGATTTAGCCATCTCCTTATTATTTCAGTGTTAGAGAGTGATAAGTATGGTAGGTAAAATATTTTTTACTCTCAAAATTTATTACATAAGAGACAAAACACCAAATGGAAATGTGCATGCAAAAGAAGTTTTGTTTGCTCAAGAATACACAAGGTACAACTGATAATATCTCCCACAAGTAGCTCAATATGGAACTGTAGTAACATTTGGTAAGTAAATGTTCCTTTCTCATATCTTTCCTCTGGAAGAAAATAATAAATTAACAACTTTTTAATTTTTTTTTTTCCCAGGTATGGAAAACAACAATTTTACACCAAAATTATTTGGAAAATGCTGGTTTTGTCCTGGGCTCACTAAAATAATGAATCAGAGAAGACAATTTATACAGCTACAACCTATAAAATGATCACCCACAATTTGCTGAGATATTAAAGTAGTTTTTGTTGTTATGAAACAGTTACCTGTACATAATGTGAAATGCTATGCTGGTGTGCTTCCTCATTATGGGTTTAAGTCTTAATAACCGAACTGAGATATGCTCATATATTGTGAAGCCAAGTGTAAAAATGATTGTATCACCGTTCAATAATTTCCCATTGCTCCATGTCGTCTGATGTTTAGAAAGACTTATGGTTGTTTATAGCACCAGCTTCTTAGCAAAATGCTGCAGTAGAAGGCTTTAGGGGCTGTGTATGTGTAATGCAAGATTGAATCCTTGTGCTTTTATGTTTTGTTTCCTTCCCCTCACACAAAGGCAAAGACAGCATATAAATTTATAATTAGTGGCTCCTCACTCACCTTTTGAGAGCAGCAAATACGTTCCTGTGTTGCTCTGGGAGTGGTTAGGCAACAATGCATGACAGAATTCAAAGTTTCATATTTTTTATCACATTCATACAGCTTAGTAAGAATTTACATGTGTCACATTCCTAAATTACTATAAATCATATGATGCCTACCTGTTTTAACATGAAATGAGAAGGTGTAGTCTCACAGCAAAACTACCAAGGTATTTTGTTATTCTCTGAAGCATCCTCCTTGTTTCTGTGCTAAGACTTCACTGCAGAAAGTTTTAACTAGTTAAATACCTCTGACAGAGCAAAACCAATTCTGACAATACAAAACTTAAAACAGCTCAAGCCAAAACATAAGCCAGCCTAAGTTATAGATTTGATCAAGATGATGGAGATATACTGTTCCATAACATCTGAGAATCTTGTTTCTTTTCTTATAGTTTTCAGCCTTTTTACCTGTGAAGGAGTTATTTCCCTGCAGTTCATGAAGAGGACTGTGCTGGAGCAGATATCTACAGTAGAACCTGTGGAGGATCCCACACATTAAAAGGTAGACTTGCTTTAAAGGAAGCTGCAGCATGTGGGAAGAAGTTATACTGGAGTGGGGAAAAGTGTGAGGAGGAAGGAGCAGCAGAGATGAACAGATAGAGAGTGGTCACAATTCACATTTCCCATCCACCTGAGCTACTAAGGAGGGATAGGGTGAGGTGGGAAGTGGAATAGTTGGGAATGAAAGAGGGAAGCTTAGACTGGGAAGAAGAAGGCGTAACAATATAGAGATAAATTTATTTAGTTTTGTTCAAGGATAGCTGCTATCCTGATATTGATTAATATTTTTGCAGCAATGCATATATACAAAAGGACAACCAACAACAAAAGAATTAGCCAAGGAATTTAAACCATATTATAATAGACAAAAGCCTGTAAAATGTAAAATCGTGTGCTTAAGTGGTATGTGATGCTTCAATTTCAGCATAATCCATGGAACCATGAAATATATAGAAAACAAAAAGAACAAAGGGCACCCAGTATTATTCTATTTTTATCGTTAGAATTATAAAATTATATATGTAAGCTATCTCTCTCTGGAGACTCCTTTAATAATTTCTTCCAACAGGTCATCTCTAACATAATGCTTACATTCATTTACTTTTGGCTCCCCGGCTCACATTCATTTCCCTTTGGTTCATCCACTCTATTGCCAGTAAAACCACTTTCAAAATTTAATTTTATTCTTATTTACCATTATAAGATATTTTTTTTTCCTTTTCACAAGAATCTTTGCTAATATTAAACTTTTTTTTTTGTTTTAAAGAAACAAATACAATGTTCATTACTTAAGTTAAAATGGTAAAATACCATCTCAATAAACTATAACAAAATATTGATGAATGACAGCTGAGCAAGAAAGATGCATTTGTGGCTGGTTTTAAAAGAAATAGAATCTAAAGGCATGGGGCCAAATATTTCTCTGAGGGCTTCTTTATAATGAGATAAAGAATCAGAACAATGATTATGGTAATTCAGATCAAAATAGTTTCCAGGATTCCAGGAAGTTTACATAAACTGCATTAGTAGTAGCCATTAAAATTCAAAAATGCTACCATCCACTATTAGTTCCATCATAATTCGCCTCACCCAAAACTCTTACAAAAAAACTAATAGATATATGCAAGTGCTTAGTGTCTATCCTGTTCTCATTCAGATTTAACAGACACAGAAACAAAGGCATTCTGTCTTCCTGTCTTTGCAGCATAAATAAATAAATATAATATTTTGGAGTCTGAAAGTCCCAAAATGTTCCTCAGGGGGAGTCTATCAATATCCATTACCTTATCAGTATGCATGCCTGATATAGATATCAGGCTATGGTTTGCCTTAGTTTTCTTTTTCTCCGTCTCTCTATACCCTAAGTCAACCAGTTCCACTTCAGCACAGCAAGACAGTATAGCAAAATGTATTGGAGTGGCTTGGACCATATGAAACAATCATGAAGCTGCAATTGCATGCAAATCTGAGCAAATTTCTGTTCTCTTAGAGTGCATTTCCTAGTTCTTAAAAAAGTGTTGCTGAATAAGAACATTGCTGACATTTATGTAAATACACCAAATTTAATGTATGCAATAGATGAGTCTTTCTTGCATTTACTTTTTGCAAATTAGTAATATAGTCATTCACTGAGTAAAAAAATATTTCTATAAAATAAGGCATAGTATTATATCATCAATCCTCAGACAAAAGCTTAAGCATTTTTTGGTTTTCTTTTTAGGAACCATTTTGAATGGCAGATAACTTTGGGTATACTTAGTCCATTTTAATACTGGAGATAAAAAACCGAAAAGCTCAGAAAAATAAGGTTCTCTCACAATTTTTCTTTTTTGCATTTTAAACTCCGTATGTATTAGAAAACTCAACCCAAAATGCTGCACTCAATTGCTGTTGCGCAACTTTTTTCCATTAAACCAATGGCTGGTCTTCAAGTTGCTGGGAGCGAATTTTAAGTAACAGCATCTGGGAAGATGCAGGAAGCAGTGTAAGGAGTAAGGAAAATAATTGATAATGGACATCTGTCCATTGTTCTTTAAAAGCCTTTATCTTTACTACTGCCCATGTGAGGATTAATCCCTCCTTAACTGGGCATCTAGAAGCTGCAAATTGGCAGTACTAATAGCACAGACACTCTCTTATCAGTGGGAAGGTAAAGAAAGAATCTCATCTACTTCTTCATCATGTTCATCTGGTGTCACTACGAATCTCTGAACTGGCCGTGTTCAAGACCAAGACTCATAAAGACATTTTCCTAGCTAATTTTCTTCATACCTTCTCCAGTACATTTTATTTAGATTTGAGTTGTTATTATTATTAACAGGCCTGATAGGTTAGGAATTGCAGGCAAAATGCTTTGTCATTGAATCATAGAATTTTGAGGGGTTGGAATGGACCTTAAAGATCATCTAGCCCCAAGTCCCCCTGCTGTGGGCAGGGACACATCCCAGTAGACCAGGTTCTCAAGGCCTTATCCAACCTGGCCCTGAACACTGGCAGGGTTGGGGCATCCACAACTTATCTGGGCAACCTGTTTCAGTGCCTCATCACCTTTGAAATAAAATAAAAATTGTACCTAATATATAATCTAACCTACTCTCAGTTGTAAGCCATCCCTCCTGTGCTATCTCTGCATTTCCTGATGAAGGGTCCCTCTCTGGCTTCCTGGTAAGCCTCATCCAAATACTGCGTGGTTGCTATGAGGTCTTCACATGATCAGCCCCCAGGCTGAACAGCCCCAATTTTCTCACCCTTTCTTCACAGGGGAGGTGAACCAGTCTTCTTACCGTATTTGTAGCCCTTCCCTGGACTCGTTTCACCAGTTCCAGGTCCTTTGTATGCTGGAGACACAGAGTCATCCCATCTTTCATTTCTTATTGCATAAACAAAGACATATTTGAAGAACATATTCCCCTGTGTGTGTTTGTTTAGCTTTAGGAATTCTGAATAAAACTCAAAGGCCAGCTGCAAAATAAGTTTAGTCATTGTTCTAGGTATAAAGTTACTACAGAACACAAAGAATAGTATAAAATTACTAAAGAACAAGAAGAATAATGTGCAATACAAAAAAAAAAAAAAAAAAAAAAAAAAAAAAAAAAAAAATCACTCCACAAAACAAACCAAACAACCCTCCCCACAAACGGTATCATTCTTCTCTCCCTGTAGGAATTACTGAATACAAATACAGCTATGAATACACATACAAATTCATAGTTTTGTTGCTCAGTATGTTTTCTCTGTTTTGCTTTCTTTTTCTTTTTATTGGATCTTCTTTCTGTCAAGATGCTTTCCTTCCCTCACCCCCTCACTGAGGTAGAATACTGTGTAGGCTTTCCTGGTTTGATTGCTCTGATCTTTACACGTCTGGGATTGTTGCCTTTCCTGTCAGAGCCATTGCAGAGCATGCTCAAGCAGTAGTTTCGATCTATGAGCCTTTTCCCATAATCTCCAGTCTCTAATGGCAACTAGTACCTTCTCAAGCATCAGATGAAGAAATGATTTTAAGTGGAGGAACAGTATTTTACTCCTCCCTAGGGCATGATTGCTATGATTAGCTAGGTCTGCTAGAATGTTCAAGTGCATGAAGCATCTGCTGCCTGGAAAGAAAGTTAAAAGGAAATAAAAAAAGAAAACAACACAGAAAGCTGTTCAACCCTCACTGCCCCTTGGCAAAGCAGCAGAAATTGTGAACAGCTTTGTAAATGTCAACCTGAGGTGTGGAAGTGTCTCGTTCTTTATTCATATACCATTACATGAGGTTTGGAAGCAGGTGCAGAAGAGAATTTTTACAACCAAGTGTGTGATCTATGTGAGTCTCTGTCTGAGATTATTTACAAAGCAGAATTTCTAGCTTTTCTTTAGACATTGGCCAACAAGATACGGGTGTAGACAACATTGTATTTGAAAGGCTGAACAATCCATATAGCAGCTAGGTTATTTGCAAATAAATGAATAGTATTCTAAAGCTTTTCTTTAGTATTATATTGGAAACAGAAAGATGATATCTCCAAGTACTTCTACTAATACATATTTTGGTCTAAATATATAAATCATATTAATCTATGCAATACACAAAGGAGCAGCAGCAGTTAGTGCTGTTGTGGCATAAAATTGAAGCAGAAATGCCAGATTCTGCACCTGGGACAGATTTATGTTGGATACAAGTATAAATCTGAAGTGTCTGGAGAGCAGCCCTGCAGAAAGGGATGTGGGGGTGCTGGTCGGCAGCAGCTCAGTGTGAACCAGGACTGTGTCCTGACAGCCAAGTGGAAGGACTGCATTCAGGGGCATCAAACACAGCATCACCAGCCAGCCAAAACAGGTGATTATCCCACTGTATTCAGCTTTGGTGCAGCCTCATCTTCACCAGTGTGGGCAGTTCTGGGCCCCACTATTTAAGAAAAATGTGGAAGTCCTTGAATGTAACCAGAAGGGTTAGTCATAAATGTCCTTATCTTATCACACCAGTGCATTTAATTAGCATTTAAAAATTTAACTGAATATTTTATTGTTGGTAAAAGCCCTGGCACAAGTCCATTATGATGTGATTATATAGTTTCAAAAATATAAAGAACATTTCTAAAAGAGCTTCAAGTATGTTGTTTGTTTCAGGCAGCATGAAATTTATTTTCTTTTTTATCACATTACATTCTGAGAGCATCTAATTGTCAACCTCTTACCCCCGAGATTAAACTTTTTCTTCTGAAGGAGTCTCAGTTAGAATCCAACTTTTCTCCTTTGGCACAAATTAAGAATGAATTAAGGCAGAAAGCTGAAAAGTGCTGCTCTTTACAAAATAGCCTTTGATAAGGAAGAAATAATAATTTTATTTTGAGTGATTTTAATCACAGTCAAATAATGCTGGCCCAACAGAATATTTGTTTAATTGAATAGAGACATAGAATGTAGCAGAGGTAATTTGTCAGGGTAAGGAAATTTAGGTTTGATTCAATTTTCTTCATACAAAAAATATATCCTCCATCCTCTGCAGAGCATGCTAAGCACATTATTTATCCTCCTGGCATTAATGTTAGCTGTATTATCATGTGAAGTAAAGCAATAAAATGTACTGTTTAGATCATTTCACAGGAAGAAGTTGGGCTTTGCAAGGATGCTGATTTTTCTTTTTGGGTTTTTTTTGCCTTTCATAGATACCACACCAATCAAAGTTAGAATTTGCTTTNAAAAAAAAAAAAAAAAAAAAAAAAAAAAAAAAAAAAAAAAAAAAAAAAAAAAAAAAAAAAAAAAAAACCCCCAAAAAAAACCTCTGAAAAGTATGAAAGTCCCAGTGATAAAATCTAAAGCTAAAACAATTGAAAGAAGTTTAGAAATACATTTGATACTCCACATTTGTAACAGACTAAAACTGGATTACCTTCCTAACCGGGTCTGAAAAAGTGATCAAAATGTTCCTGAACATAAAATGAGTTCTCACTCTAAAAGTTTTTTTTAAAAGATCTTAGGAAATTTAAAAAGCTCTCAGTAACAGAAAGTTCGTGTTAGCATATCCTGTCAAGAGATTAAAATCCAAATAATACTGAACCTAAATCCTTCAGATCTTGAAGTAACCCCTGCTGGATGCTGCTGAAGCATTTGCCTAAAGGGGAAAAAATAAGATTGTACTACAAGGATAACTACTTCAGATTATGGTACTGTGAATTTGCAGCCTTGTGAGAGCAATACAAACACCAAAAACCTAACTCATTGCTGGTATTTATTCTCTAGAAAAGTTCAGTAGTATTTTCTTTTTTTTTTTCTCCTTTGGAGGAAAATAAATATAAACAAAGGTCTAAGCAATGAAGAAACAGTCATTTAAGTGTTCCAGTCTCATTCTAGACGAATGCTCAGTAATGTAAGAAGGAGGAAAAAAGAGAAAACTGTAGTCATCATATTCACATGCCTCTAAATGTATAACAGGAGTTAATTTCTCTTCCTTTCATGAGAAGACTGCAATCTAATTTTGCTTAATTAGTTCTATCCCAGCCTCATCAGTTCCTCACAGCCAATACTGCACCAAAGGTAACTAAATTACTTTTTGAACATTAAAAAGGGACTTGCAACACAAGAAAGTTTTTTAAGCCAGAAAATACATGCCAGCTTCTCATTTATAAGGTTTATCATGGATTCCAAACTGAAAAAGCCTTTGTTATTTTATCTTCTTTCCTTATCCTCTTTAATCCGATTCATCTTAAGAGTAAGGATACTGATAAAATAGGAGGATGTCACCTACACCTTTGCTGTCTTTATAGTCTCCTGCAGTTCTGCAAAATATATGGTAAAGAATTATTTTCATTCCAGAGGCAATCATGCAAATATTTTCCTCTTTTGATCAATGCAAAATTTTAGCTACTCTAAATTGATGTGCACATAGTGAAGAATACAATTGTCTCATTATCTGGACTCATTTTATGATTTTTTCATAATGCTTAGTAAAAGGTTCTTAGAACCCCAAGGACATCCTAAATAGACTGAAAACAAGGATTCCACTGAATATATTATACCAGATGGATGATTAGAATTGGAAACTGTCAAACATATCATAACTGTTAGGCCTGACTATTGTATTGTACTTCTGGTTTCAGCTCTAAAAGTCAATACTTCCTATGCTTTTGATTGTCAAATAACAATCCAAATCAAAACAACAAAAAAAAAAAGAGTCATAAAAAACTCACAGATAAAATATGAAGAAACTAAAAAAAAATGCCATGAATGCTTTAAAAATTATACTTTGTTTTCATTGTTTATAGAACTGTGAAAATAAGGAGTCCTGGGTGAAAGAGTAGAAGGTCTTGTTATATCCTTGTTATAAGGATCAGGATTGAACTCTTGTGTATCAGCAGAAGTCTTGAACATGACACCAAATTGCTTTTAAAAGGATTTAAATATTTAAGTCATAACTGACTTATATTGGACGCAGAACGAAAAAGCCTTCAGGGCAAAGGATAAGGAATTACAAAGAGAGAAAGAAGGTGAACTAGAGCCAAAGGAAGGAGTAGTGGAAGTACTAGGAAGAAAGGAGTGAAGTACATGATAGACATGTCAGTGCCCTTGTTATGCCTCAGTTATTTCCTGAATGATTACTCCTTCCTGAAAACAGAAATTAAATGAAAAGACGAGATTTTGTAGATATTCTAAAGGGAAAATGACAGGATTTAGTAACAGCTTGAAAGGGAGAGATAAAGGACACAAAACTGTCTAGTGTAATAATAAGTTACCTGTTTAGGAGATGAGAGGGATTACAAGCTTATATGCAGTGATGGTAAAGGATGCCAAGGTGAGGACACATGTGAAATGGTTATTTGCTAACACCCCTCTAAAAGGTCTACATTTCTGCTATAGAAACACAATTCAGTATGTGTCAAGGATTGAACAAATACAAATTGTAAGGTGAGATAGAATGTCCAAAAATTATATACAGAAATTGTATTTTGGCTCTTTATATGAAAACTGTCTTACACAAGACTAGGAGGGATTAAAAGATCTGATAATAGATATTAATAAATGTCAAAAAATTATTTTACATTACAAGATCAATTACAATGTGTTAATTAAAGCACCTTAAATGTGTTTAAAAATAAACAATGGTGAAACAGTGGAAGAAACTCTAACTATTTAAACATAACTATTTTAAACACCTTTACTTCTTCGATTTTAATTTAGTTATTTTCTACCCCTTCCATGTAACAAATGTAGTCAAACTGTACTAATGATCACAGACAAAGACTCTGGATCTTAAAAGCGGAAGAAAGTACTTATAGTGGGGTACCATCAGCTTGATTCCGTGTTAAGTCTAAATCCCAATGGCAGCATATCAGATCAGTTATAATACCATATCAGATAATAGAATATTCCACAGTTCTTCTGAAAGCTTTTTCTTGTTATTTTCTCTTGATTTCCTTCCTTCCTTCCTTCCTTCCTTCCTTTCTTGCTT
>VXBU01005575.1:201746-220510 GCA_013400315.1 Bombycilla garrulus
CTTCCTTCCTTCCTTCCTTGACTTTTCTATTTCCTATTCTATGTTGCTAATTGGATCAAGTCAGATTTAATTCCACTGAGATTGCAGCTCGAGTGTCATCAACATATAAGCTGTTAAATCCCTCTGAAACCTTCAATTCCTTTGTAAGTGGCAGAGACTTTTTCCAGGGTCCTCACTCTGCAAAGTGTGTGCTGGGTTTTGATCAGAGATGTTTTCTTGGTTTCTGTAAATTCTTATGCATGTGAGTGTGAGGGAGATTCCACCAATGACTCTATGGAAGATGATCATCAATCCCATGTCTCTCAGTCTTTTATCAAACAAGTACTGTTGAAACTCCAGGGAGAGATATCAATTCATTTCAATGCTTCATTAGAGACAAGCATCATCTTTCAGGTTAGCTTTTGATTTTAAAGGCAGCTCAGAATTTAAAATAAATAAAATATAAATCAAGGACACAATTGACCTTGAAGTAGAAAAAGATGCATTTTTGGCCCACTGCACATGAGAAAAACACCTATGTCAAAATTTGTATTTTTCTCTAGGGAAAAATAGCTTCATTGAAATTAAATCATGCTGGTTTTTATTGCTGTCCTCAGGTTGAGAATATGGACTTACAAGGCATCACCATTTGGAAGAGGTTTTATTTCTGCAGTGTCCATGGTATCTACTAGACTACACTGTAAGTTTTATATGCTAAGGCAGTTTGAGCCTGTTCTTTCAATTTGCTGCTGTAAAGGTGCAAAGGTGCTGTACAAAAATTAGTTGAGTCACTAAAGACAAAGTTTTGAAAAGACCAAACTAGTACTATGTCTTATTTTATGTCTGTAGTTCTTTAAAATGCTACCTCAAGCACTGAAAATGGTTTAATTTGCACTCAAAACCCAAACAGTAAATTAGTCTATGCATTTTTTTGATTGCTGTGTTTAGGCTCTTTCTGATATTGGAAACCAGCAAAGATAAATTTGTTGGTATACAGTCTCTTTTCTTTGGACGACAGAATATTTTCCTTGTTCCTCAATAACTATAAATCTATATAGGTCTCTGTAAATCTGTACTCAAGTTGATAAACCACTTATGCTCATGTATGCATAAACAAATATTTTAGATAAATATATTTGTAAAGTGATTGAGTATTTGCATATCTATATACATACATAGATAAAGAAAATGTACTTTTGTTCAAAAGTACATTTGGAAATATCTACATGATTGGAATAATGTTCATAAGGAATGAGAATTTACATTCTAAAAACAAAAATTAAAATAAGAACTGTCTGACTTCAAAACCATCAAAACAAACTTGCCTTTACACTCAAATTTGTTCAAAATTGAGATATCTCCATGAAATATTTCACATTTCAAACCATTATGTCCAGTATTTTTGTGAAGTTCTGATACCTGTCAAGAAATCAGCAATCTGATTAGGTTATATGTCATATAAATAAAGCAAATTTAAGAAATATCAGTTTTAGTTAATATTATGTAGATTCTCGGTAGAATGTGCATTAGTTTTAGGCAAAAATGTAAGGATTTTTATTTTGGATTATTTTTAATTATTATTTTTATTTAATATGTGTGCTTTTGGTTTGCTTGGTTTTTAAATAATTTTACCGTTACTCTCATTCTATATGTGAAGTTTCTTTTCCCCCAGCTCAGAATACTAACTTCTAATTTGTGTCTTGAGATGATTATTTCACTGGAAGTAATGCCTAGCCTATTTTCTTTTTTGTCCACAGGTTCAGACCTGATTAAATCAGCTGTTGTTTATTGTGGTAATATCCTGAAGTTAAGACAACCCTGAAGTATTTCATAAAACCAACCAGAAAATTTTAAAGGGAAGAAGGCAAGAGAGAAGCTGTGACAGGACTTTATGCCTTTCAGCAAGAAATTTTGCTGCTCAGTGTCAGGGCATAGCATAGGACACCAGGCATGATGATGGGGAATGGCCAAGGCTAGACCGGGATGTGGTCTTGCTAGTGGGCAGCAGGATCAGGATTGGTGAGGGAAAACAGGGTCAAACACAGCTCTGGCGTGGCTAAGCAGGGCCAGGGGATGGATGTAGGGAGGCTGGGCAGAATCAGTATGGACTGTCAGCTCCTGCTGAGCCATTAGGTCTTTTCTGTGATAATTTGAGCTGAAAAAGGAAATTATAATAATATTGCAAGTTTCATTAAGTTTTTGAAACTTTCTTCCCACTGTATCTAATTATATTCCCCTGGAAATCCTGAATGTTTCTGATTGCAAGGGCATGCCATAATTTAGCTTGCAAAACTGTCACAGCAGACAAAATCTGCAATAGCAAACTATACATTATTCAATTTGACAAAATTTTCTAAAACATAGACTATAACATAAAGGAGGTTGTTTACTTTTTTTTTCTCTATCGATTCCCCTGTATCTGCTTAAGCAGCATAGAATATGTGAAGAGCCTCCCTTCTGGCTGCTCCAACGAATCTTGTTTCAGTTCATTTGGAAACAGGAAACTCAGGGTTGTGGGGAAGTAAGAAATGATGACAGAATTTAAAAATATAGAAAAAATCTTTTTCCTTCTTGAATTTAAGATTTATTGTCTCATACCACCATGGCCAATTCTCTTTCTCCAGTATTTCTTCTTGTATTCACATTGAATAGGGCTTCTGCTGGAACTTATTTTTTGTTAGACCAGAAGGATGGGCTAATCAGTAGCACTCACCTTAGTTGTTACAACCATGTCATAGAACTCAGAGAAAGAATTAATAGGCAATTTTATTTTTAATGTTTAGAACTTGGTTTGAGCCGTTCCAAAAACTTTCCAGGCCGCTTTTGGCAAAGGGTTTTAATGGAGATCTTAAAAGAAAGAGTTTGTTTGAGTTTTGGTTTGGTTTTTTTTCTTTTTTTTTTTTTTTTTTTTTTGTTTGGTTTGGTGTGGTTTGGTTTTAGTTTTGTTTTTAGTTTTTTTTTTTTTTTAATTTATGAATGAAAATTGAATTAAAGAAAATAAACAACATTTGATATTGGGTTGACCAACCAATTTTGTTCAGGCTTGGTTTTGACTTCTTAGTTTGAATTTTTACCATCACCCCTAAAAAAGAACTGGTAGAATAGTGACTTGGAAAGATAATTTTTGAGACATATGGTGCATGCAGCATTACTGCTACAGGAACTATAATTTTCTCTGCAGTGTCTTTTACAGAACATTTAATTTTTTTCTTTGTTTTTCCTACTCCTTTCCTGTAATTTCTTTGGAGAAAGTGGAAATATATCTCTTCAATTATTGTACAACAGTCTTCTCATAAAAAAGTTTTTCTGTTAAGTGCCAGACAGAGTTATAATGTTAAAATTTGGAAGGCTATGTTTTTAATGGCTGTACTATTTATTGCATTGTTATAGTTTTTCTGTCTGTATATATTCTTCTTGAAAGTGAATTGAAAACTGAATGCATGGAAAAATTATAAGAAGTCAAGTAAAAAAATACTAGCGTATGACCATGTGAATTGAAAAACTAGAAAGAGGTGTTTTTTGGGTGAAGAAACTGCAGTCAGAGCTTTACTGTTGGTTATCTGGTCAGATGCATGACTGCCCCCACCAAAACAAACAGACAATACTTTGGCCAGACAATACTTTTAAAATCACAAGTCATAATTACTTTGAATTTGATTAGGTTTTCTGCTGGGGAAGAGGTCTTTGCCAAATGTATGTCTTTCAACCAAAGAGGAAACATAGTAAAATGAAACCAAAGTAGATCCCCGTGTTTCAACAGCTCTTAAAAATTTTAGTAACTTTCTTGAAAGAACAGACTATTTTTTCTAAACACAGTTTAAAAGGAACTTCCTGACTAATAATGACTTGCTAGCAGGCAAAGAGACAACAGACAGAAAATATTCTCTGTTACTACAAATTCTTTTCATCAGACCAGTTTAATCTGGAAACTATTGGGATGGAGGAGTTAAATGCTTCCAAATTAGTGTTTTTATTGAGATTATAAACCCCAATATAATATTTTAAGTTTAAGGTTCTATAATATGTGTTGATTGTTACCATATTTATTACTCCTGAGCCAAGAAAGTCCGATAAGATAAGGACTTTTCACATGTGGGAAAGATTTGACCCTCAGCATATCTAAAAGTGAATAAAAGCTTGTCTTCTGCTCTTCTTTCTTTTTTTATGTGTGAGTTATCTTGCTAATCCAATCTTAAATAGATTAATGGTGTAGAAAAAAAGGCATTTTCTTCTTGCGTGGTACAAAGGCTATAACTGAGTGCAGTATGTTTCCTTCTTAGTACTTCATGAGTGTTGAGAACCTAATGAGCTCATATCTCCTTTCTGAAAGAGTAAAAAAAAAAAAAAAAAGAAAAAGGATTTTGGTTCTGGCCTAATGATTGCTTTTTCAGTCAGCAGTAGCAGTGCAGTTAATATATTGCTATGTGGGAATTGCTTCTAGCAGCTGTCACAGCGCACATTCACTGCTAAGTGCTGGGGTGTAGACATGACTCTTGCTCTTGATTAACTAGGGAGTAATCAGTGAAAGAAAGGTGCAAGCAATGCAAAGGGTGACTTGAAAGAAAGGCCTGTCTCCCAGCACAGTGACTGCATTTCCTAGCAAGATTTTTCTCCCAGAAGACTTGAACTTGCTAGAGCTGCTGAAGCTGGGGTAGCTAATGTACCTTTAATTGGTGTTGTAGTCCAGATCCTTTGCTGTACCAGTCTATTCCCTTGCCATAAAACTCTCCCAAAACTTCTCAGAATCAAGTTATATTTCGAGTTTGAATTTATTTTTTTTTGTGAGTAAGGATTGTTTCTGTGATATTTAGACTACCTTTCAATACTAATAGCTTTGTTTTGAGAAGATGAAATACAGCATGGAAGAGATATATGTCTATGGCATGAAAGTAGAGCCTCCTTTATCCAGTCTGTAGAAGATGAAAGGATTTGTGATGCTTGTCATAAATCTACTTTGTTATAAACAGAAAAAGGCTAACACAGAGCACTGGTAAAAGCATTTAAACAAATCTAACTCTGTGACCTAGGAAGACCTGTTTTTACCACCTTTCAAGAGAAGGAGAGAGGAATGGTTACTGTCTCAAAACAGCTAGGGAGAACGTGTGCGTGTATGGGGGGGGGAGTGGCAGGGAGAGTGGTGCACTGCCCCACAACCTGCTCCCGGTCTCTCTGGTCTGGTTCTGAAATGCTGCCAAGCCATGTGGCACACTGAAAACCCCAAAATACTGCTGGCCAGTCACATTGGTCCCCTGGGAAACATTAAAGTACAGGTGCATACCTGAGGAAGGGCTCCGGTTCTTTTTATATTCCAGAGAATATAAAAAGCTGTGGCAAGGGTGTGCAGCAGACACACCCCACTGCCTTGGATTTACAAGCAGTTGAGTCTATGCTGGATCTAAGGTGGTGACTATATATATCTTTCTCCTTTTTCTTTCTATTTCCCTCTCTTTTTCTCCTAATCTTATTGAAAAACATTATAAGTCAGACTTAAAAAATTCCAGTCAAGCGCCTTAGTCTGGATGTTGCTTTAAAATTTTCCAAGTACCTTATTTTACCTTAATTTTCTAAAATTTGCAAGAAAAATAAATTTTAAACCTCCTGATAATTTAGTTCTTTTGCCCATGCACCACCAGAGTTAATATAATTACCTTTTCCCTTACACTCATCAAGCAGGCTGAGGACTTAAAATAGCTAGAAAGACTGGGTCTTTTTTTCTCTTGTTGTGGTTCAACCCCAGCCAGCAACCAAAGCCCACACAGCTGCTTGCTCACTCCCCCAACAGTGAGATCAGGGAGATAACTAGAAAGGTGAAAGGTATGTCATGGTTGACATAAAGACAGTTTAAGAGGGAAAGCAAAAGTTTTACACAGAAGTAAAGCAAAGCATGGAATTAATTCACTGCTTCCTATGGGCAGGCATGTGTTCAGCCATCTCCAAAAGAGCAGGGCCCCATCCCAAATAACAGTGACTTGGACAGACAAACATCACTCCAGGTGTCCTTCCCTTTTCTCCTTCTTCCCCCAATTTATATACTGAGCATGATTCTGTATAGTGTGGAATATCCTTTTGGTCAGTTTGGGTCACCTGTACTGGCTTGCGTCTCTTCCCAACCTCCCAAGCAGCTCCAGCTTCCTCACCCAACTTCATCGTCCACCACACCCCTTCCCATTCTTAGATATAATACAGGTATTGTTCCCTTAGTCTATTAACCATCCCTGTAAAATGTCAAAAAATATAAAAAAAAATATTATTAAATTAATTTAATTCATGACTTTGGATAATTCACTCCTTTTGTTCTGGAGGTCACTTAGGACAGAACAATTGGTGTGTTATGCAGGGTTCCTGGGCACTGAAACAGCCCAGGTCAGGTCACTGCTGCACTTCAACTGCTTGTGGTAATGCTTCTCCTCCTTTAGCCCCAGTGGTTCCTGCTATAGTAATTCTTGTAAAATACCACTCAAATCATGCTTTACAAAAGTTTAAAGTCTCATCCATTGCAATCTCCATCCCTCACCCTTCCGGACACTGCAATGAACTCCTCTCCTTTTTTCCCAGCCTGCCTGCAACAAGGAATTCTTTCAGGAATCCACCATTCGTGTAGTCCATGTCATAGTCTTGCATGGGCTGCAGGGGCACAGCCTGCTTCACCATGGACTGCACCATGGGCTACAAGGGAATTTTCCCTACTCGTCCTCATGCCTGGGGTCCCACTCCCTGGAAATTGTCTTCTTTGAACTTCTCTAACACAGGTCCTTACCACAAAGCTGCAGTTATCAAAGAACTGCTTCAGCATGGGTCTCCTGTGAGGTCACAAGGCCTGCCAGCAAATCTGCTTCAGGCTGTGCTTGTTACGGGATCATGTGCTGGGCTCTCCTTCAGGCATCCACCTGCTGTGACATGGGGTCCTCCATGGTTTGCAGGTGGGTTCTGATCCATCATGGACTAATTCATGTCACAGTCCCTTCTGCCTGAGTTCACAGTAAAGTTACAGCCTGTCCAATAATGCAGCTCAGAAAACAGAAGCAATGTCCTAGCCACCTGCCAAGCCAGGCATATTGCCATGACTGTTATCAAAGGAGATTCAGTTTGGTAAGATGATAAAGAGTCCAGCACTCCAGTAAGCAGCAAAAGCAAGAAAAACAGCCACTAACAAGCACTAGACTCTGACATAGAGTAAGGGAAATGAGCTCATGGCAAGCACAGGAGCTTGCTCATTACCATTAAACTGCACTAACAGATATAAATTCAGTGTAGTATACCCCTATCAATCAATTTATCTCCGCAGTTTGATTCCTGCTTGGCTCACCAATAAAGGACTGTTGTGGTTTAACCCCAGCCAGCAACCAAAGCCCACAGAGCCACTCCCCGAACAGTGAGATCAGAGAACTAGAAAGGTGAAAGGTAGCAAAGCTTATGGGTTGGCATAAAGACATTTTAAGAAGGAAAGCAAAAGCTTCACACAGAAGCAAAGCAAAACACGTAATTAATTCACTGCTTCCCATGGGCAGACATGTGTTCGGCCATCTCCAAGAGAGCAGGGCCTCATCCCAAATAACAGTGACTTGGACAAACACCTTCTTCCCCCCACATGATGTATTGTCCACAATGTCATACAGTCTGGAATATCCCTTTGGTCAGTTTGGGTCACCAGTCCTGGCTGTGTCTCTTCCCAACCTCCCAAGCAGCTCCAGCTTCCTCAGCAGTGTGGCAGTACAGAAATCAGAAGAGGCTTTAGCTCTGTGTGAACCCTGCTCAGCAATAACAAAAACATCTCTGCATTATTAACCCTGTGTTCAGCACAAATCCACAATACAGCCCTACACCAGCCACTGTGAAGAAAATTAACTTTACCCCAGCTGAAACCAGCACAGTTATGAAAGAATTTTAAAAAGTCACAAATAGAGATCTTTGATAGAAGGTGCTTACTCCAACAATATTCTAAAAACTTCAGGAACATAACAGTAACTGGTGTTGGATTTCACCTCTCATGCCCGTACTTTCTCACAGCAAGAATTCGGCATTGAGTTAAAATTTTTTAATTTATGTGGAACTAAGATGGGCAATTTAGAAAATTAATTTTTTTTACTGTTACAAAAGAGCATATATTTCTGTTTTGTGAATATTTTTCAAGGAAATGTAAAATTATTTCTCAAAATAACTGATCATAATAAATATTCACAGCTGTATTCATCAGCATTTCTGCAGGTATATACATACAAGCTTTATGTATTTTCTGAACTGGTATCTATAAGACTCATTATGATTCCCCAGTATGGTTCTGTTAACAAATTATTATCCCATTAAAAAATAAAAAAAAACAAAAAAAAACCTCCAACTAAACACTTCATAATAATAATTGGTCTACAAACTGTCCAACTGTTGCAGTGGCTGTAATAGCAACATGGATTCATTGAATGGACATATGGTTATATTCAATTAATTACTTGAGCACTGGACTGTGCTGTATACATGTAGAGAGTTTAGAACATGTTGTCACTGCAAATGCTGTGATAGAGACAAAAGTAGTGAGTTTACTTCAGGGAAGCATATTGCTGATTTAGGAGTGTAATGGCCCCTGAAAAATTCATTTATAAGTGTTATATACTGTTGACACAATAGCACAAGTTCAGGAACATTTTCTTTAATTGCCTTTTCTGATTGTTGACAGATTTTGTTTGCTGTAACAAGATCAAAAAGAAAGTCTGTTATTGCACAATAAAGCAGATAGAAAACTTTTACTAATTTTATAAATCGTACTGCTTTCATTCAGATATGCTTGCACTACTAGGTAAGACATTTGATTTCAGAATTGCTATCGAGGGGGTTAGTGGGCTGTCAAGCTCTAGGAGGTTGATGATATAGTTTCTAGAAATGGTTGAATTGTTTTTCCATGAAAATAAATTATCTAAGCAATTACACCTTCTTTATTCTGTTAGACAATCATTTATCAAATGAGCTTCATTCCTTAAATGTGAATTTTATGCATGAATGTAATCTGAACAGTTTAGATAGCAGTTTGCAGTCTAGGGGGTAAGTATGAATTGTCCACTAAGACTATATTTTATCCATTATTTGTAGTGGGTAATTGAATTCATCTGATGTTTGCTTTTTGATCATTTGACTGTTGGGAAGAACTGTATAACTGCCAGTTATAAAACATGGAATTAGCAAAATAAAAAAAAAAAAAAAAAAGAAATACAGCTCTTTTAGGGGTAGTATCCAGTTGTCAGGTTTTCCAGAACCAGTGCCACTTCCACCAAAAAAAGAGAAATGTAATTCTTCTTGTCCAAACTTTTGATGCATGTGATAGTCTACGAAATGTTCCTAGTTCATCATCTCCCTGAAATAACTGTCAAAGTAGAGAGTATCAGTTTAAGAGGCTTTGCCTCCATCTGCTTATTTTCTTCACGAAATTCTTGAAAATGAGACACATAAAGAGCCGATGGGAAAAGGTAGATTGTTGCCCCTGGTGTCTCATTGTTTCTTGTTTTCTCAGAATTTCCTTGTCTGGTGGTGGCACAGGAATTAAAACATTTGAATACTTTCTGATATGCCAGATTTATGCTGCTACTACTACTACAGCACACTTTTTGTGAAAAGTGGATTCTACTAAAATGCCATTTAAATTTTATGTTTTTATAGTCTATTTAAGTATTGAAAAGGTTGTTCAACCAAGCAACTGATGGGACAGGCTCTGTTTTTTTCTTTAAATATTGTGTCATGGAGCTGTAAATACTTTATCTGAAAGCTCTAGTTATTAAACAGTTAATAAGGATGAGGAAGAAGTTAGTTTGGGATATATTAAAGATTTAATTTAAATGGCATTAGATAGAACTATCCTTCAGAAAATCAATGAATTGCAAATGACAGTAACAGTTTATAAAAAAGAAAATAGGCTTTGCGTGAGAATAAAGAATAAATTAGCACAGAATCAGAAAATGTCCTACGTTCCCGCGTTAGAGGGGACTTAAAGATAATCTAGTTCCAACTCCTGCTGCTATAGACAGACACCTTTCACTAGACCAGGTTGCTCGGAGCTCCATATTCATTAGGAGATCTCTTCTCTTTGCTTGACAAATTTTTTGTTTAGCAACCAATGAGTACAGTTATCAAGTAAATTTTTTTTATTGAATTACTTTTCTCTTAGGCACTTGTAATGTGGCACACAGAGAAACAAACATGGTTTTTCAACAAAAGACAAATAATTGAAATACATTTGCATTACACTCAGGTCACTACTGAGTGGCCTGCATGTAGTCATGTCTATTTGATATTCTGTTGGAGGGAGAAGGCTCCAAAAACTGCTTTGTGCAAATTTCCTTTAATGGGTTTCTGAAGCAGGGTCCCGATCGAGGAGCTGACCAGAGAAAACCACTCTCACTGATACAGCTTCATGGTGGACTCAGCTTTATTCCTCATGACTCTATCTTTTACGCTGATAAGATTGTTTATATTTTCTACTGTAGAACACTTTACCTAAGTGGTCTCACTTCTTCGACCTGTATCTAAACTTTTATTCTATTGGTATAATTACAAACAAAGAAGATCAAGCTTCGGGCTTCTCTTCACCTTCGTGGCCCTGTTCTTTCAAAGTGACTCCAAGGGCAGAGGCCCCTGCAAGCCCTGCAGGCCTCTGTAGGCTAAGCTAGGCAAAGCCTGAGTTGTCCAAACTCCAGGTCAATAAAACATCTCCCTACAGGTTTCCTTACTCGATCAATCACGTGATGTCTTCGCCTCTTGAGAAACTTCTCCTGGTTTCCCTCTCAATAGAAGAACTTGTGTCATAGCCAAAGAGCTAAACTGCGGTAACTAGGTTAAATTACTATCTCCATCCATGTTAACAGTGACCATACAGCTCAATGGTATTTTGGCTTTAGTTTTGGAGTTTTTTTCCGTCAACTATTTCTGAAAGAAAATAGTTACATTTCCACTCAAAAATTCTCTTTTTTATTTTATGGGAACACTGGAGAAAGGATCATATCCTATATATTGCATTCTCTAAACACTGAAGCAACATGACTTACATTCCTATAGGCGAATATATATACATATATATGTATGTATGTATGTATGTGTGTGTATATATATATATATATATGTATGTGTGTATATATATGTATGTATGTATGTATATATATATATGTATGTATGTATGTATGTATGTGTATATATATATGTGTGTGTGTCTGTATATATATATATATGTGTGTGTGTGTGTGTATATGTATATATATATATAGCCCATGAAGATTAGGTATGCTGTAGGAGTAAATAATTGTGTATGCACCATGGAGATGTGGCTTGCTTTGTTTTAAGGAAACAAATATGTTATCTCCAAAGTTAACCACATTATTAAAAATTTGGTCACAGTTGTACGTTAATTTTTAAAAGGAAATGCAATCAAAAGCCCTTCAGTTCTGGGTTTTTTTGGTGTGTTTTTTGTTTGTTTGTTTCTTTCTTTCTTTCTTTTGTGTTGGTTTGGTTTGGTTTGTTTTTTTTTAAGGTAGTAATACTAAGAATTTGAAAAGAAGAAGTGAAGGAGGCGAATAATTTCTTTATATGTGCTGAATCTCTGGTACTTTTGTATCCACTAAATGCAACTAAGTCCTAGATATGAAATCTTCCTTTTTTTTTTTTTGAGTAAAAATTTCCTTCAACCTACACTCTCACTATAAATCTTCAAGAAAGTACCACTCAAAGGTAATCTGTTCTTTGAAATTGTGAAAGAACCCTTGCAGCTTAAAGAAGAAGAGGAAAAAAAAAAAAGAGAAGAACATCAGAAAAGGAACCAGAGATCAGATTGTAATCTTCTGGGTTGTGTAGAAGTCTTAGATGGTATATTATTTTTCTAACCACTTTTATGGGCATTATGCAAAACAGCCAGTGAAAATGAAGAGGTGGTAACAGCATTCAGATAGATTAAATAGTATTGCTCCCATATGATTTTATTACTAAATGCAATCTGTGAGGCAAGCATGAACAATCTATTTAGCTAAACATTTATATCTCTGAAGGAAGACTCTTTAGTACTCTGTGTTCACATGAGAATTTTTGAAATACATATCATACTTTTTAATGCCAAATCAAATAACTCCATGTCTATGTAAATATTATATCACACTATCATATGAATTTTAATGATTTTATTGCAGCGTATTTCTCTTTTATTTTTACAATTATGATAAACTAATTCTTCTAAAAGTCTTTGTCAATTTCTATGACACTTTTACATCACTACTCTTTATTGAAGGAAAAGGGTTGAAAAAGGAGCGCTGCAATGAAATATAAAACTTAGCGGATTTTGAATAATTCATTTTAAAATTGGGCTTCATGTTATAAATATCCCACTAGAAAAATGCAATACTAAATTTCATTCAGGTGACAACAGAATCTGTCAGAAAAACTTGATTTTACATCCTCTACTAAATTAAGCACTGTAATGTTAAATGAAGGAACTCACTGAAAACCACTGTGTTCTTTGAGATCCTCAAATGACTTTTTATATGAGAAAAAGTTAAGCTGTAACTGATGTCTGCTTAGCCATCAGCTGATGCAAATGGGATTACTGTTTGTGGTATGGATAGTCTCACAGCTCTTGAACTCTATTTTTCATCCATAAGGGAAGCAAAGTCATGCTCTGAAACCCTAAAAATAAATGTAATAAATCATCCATCTCCATCTCTGGACTAAAATAGGAGAACTATATAGTCAAAAGGTTGAACAGTTATACTTATCTTCAGTACAGAGGAACAAATAAGCACTGTATTTGTTTGGGGTAGTTTTGTTATTTTCCAAAACTGTGGCATAGAGTTCTAAGTAGAAGTCAGATAGACTGACAAGTCAGGCATACAAGGAGCAGACTTTGTACAGTAATAGTTTTTGTTTCTCTCATGTTTGAAACCACCAGAAAACATTAAGCAAACAGTAAACTTTTGAGTGTGACACTGAAGATGTTATGATTTAAGAAAAAAAAAAATCAAAAGGTCTAAAACTATGCTATCTTCAATGTTAAAAAGAGAAGAGTGAATAAAGTTTCTCTTTTTCACATAGAGAGCAATGAGCTCTGTGAGGAAAAGGAAGGCAGATTTTTTTCCATTGAAAGTAGCAGGGGGGAAAGAAGCATTGATCAGAAGGGAATTGAATGTTGTAGATTATATGCAGTTGAAAATTTTTGCTTCTTAGCTAACCACAACAAGAAAAGTAAATGTAATATGCTGTAGAGTAGCAAGCAAATTGAATTTATTGTTTCCACATGATCTGTACAATTGCACTTTTTATTTCTTTATCTGGTATTGTGATTAATAAATTTTCAATGTATTTTATTTCAGCTAAAATAGTGGGAAACAGAAAACTAAGTAATTTTACTGTGTTTAATGCATGTGTAAGTCACTAGATGAATATAATTGGATTTACTTTACAGCAAAGTAAATCCAGGCTGGTTTTTTTTCAATGTGCTTGTTCCTAAGACTGCATTTATTTATGTACAATTTATTCAACTCACTATCAGTCAATTTTTTTACATGAAAGATGTGAAGTGATTATAGGGAGAATTTATGTGACCATTATTCTTTATGGAGTAGTTGATTTAACTACGTCAAATGAATACTGAACATTCGTAGCTCTCTTGTTTAATTTTTATTCAAATTTCATGTAATGCCTTATAATTTTTAAGATTTAGATTTCTTTTCCTTTTTTTTGAATTTTTTTTTTAAGAAAAATGAGGAACGTTAATATTTTCTTCCTCTTATGCCACTCAGTGTGATCCTGGTAATTTTATGAAAATTGTCTCATCCGAGAGATTTAGTACTTGGGGTATATTTAAATACAACTCTATTGGCGTTCACAAAACCACTCTTTACCAACACTTCTGCACCAAAGTGGCCCTTCCCTTGCTTCAGAAAGAGCAGGATTTGTTCCAATGTGATGAGTGTAATAGAGTCTATTCATGCTGGGACTTAATTGATTCTGGTGGGGAGCCACTCTGTAGGACTGCACCTACTGCTTGCAGGTTCTTAGCACCTTCTCTTTTTTTGCACCAGTTAAGAAAGAGCTGACCAACTTATCAATGCCCCAGAAATAAAATTAGCAAAGGTCTTATGAAACTCAAGAGGAGCTTTTGTAAATTGTGTAACGATCAGAGGAAAGTGATTGCTTTAAATTTACTGCCTCTCTTTGCCTTTTTTGGAGAACAGAGAGAAGTTGGATTCCTTAGATAATTTTCAGTGATCTGGTGGCTATCCTCCATGCTGTCTGTGTGATCCTAACACAAAAATAAAAACCTCTAACCCTTCAAAACAATGTAAAATTAAAATGTAGATAGGGTGAAATGTCTGACAGAGTACTGACATGACAATAAAAAGTTATTCTGCTAATTTTTGACCAAGAGGAAGAGCTAAATTGAAATATTTTTTATAATTCAGAGATAATTGGGAAGGTTTGCAGTGTTCTGAAACAAAAGCCAAAAAGGCCAAGGTCAACAATTAAATAATTGGATGAAGTGGATAATTATACATCAAGATAGAGTATTAAAACTTGGTACTTTTTGCTTATTACTGAATCATGAAGAAATTATTTGGCTTAGTAAAGGAATTTGATAGAAATACTCTAAGGACTGATCAACAGAGAACATTCAGATCTATTTCTACTATTGATTGTACCTTACAATTTGCACATACAGGTATCTTTTTCTTTCTCTTAACAGGGGGTGGGGAAAGTTAATGGAGATATAATTCATTAAACACTTCAGAAATCTGCACTATTTCCTGTGGTTTTGTGATACATATAATAAAATATTCAAGGTCCTGATATAACTCAATGCCTTAGCACAACTCAAATAATATACTGGTGAAACATTGAAATAGTTACAACATGAAAACATTGCTTAAAAAAATTAATATATTTCCTTTCATGAAAAATGAGGGAATTTTTTATGTGTCTTCTTTCTGGCAGGGTGTGTGTGAAAGACTACAAAAATAAAAAAATTCTAGTTTGCACAGGTTGGGAAACTAGGTTATAAGCCGCAGAAGTCTGGCTCCTCCATCATCCAAACTTTAAGCTATTAATATATTTCAACAAACAAAGGCATCAGCATTCATTTGTTACAGAACTTTTTCATTAATTGGTACCCTCTTCGCTTGCTATATCTCTCATTTTTTTCATGCTAATTAGTCCACATGTGCAGTTGTTCCCTTCATTTGAGTCTGTAGTCTGTTTTAAATGGGTGGTCAATGAGGGTGCTCAGAATCTCCCACCATGGAATTGCTTTTCACCCAGTTACTGCTCACTTCTACTGAGTTCACTACTGATGGCTGCTTTCCAGACTGCCCATTAGTGTTAGAACAGTCTTCCATTTTCCTTGAAACAAAAGTCTAGCCAAGAATACAATGATTACAGTGCAGTTGGTTAATTATAACTGTCTGGCTACAATTAACAACTAAGAAAAAATTGAAGAGTTTGATTTAAAGCCTAAGGGGCTAAAATATTGAGGGTTTGATATCAACAGGACTTCTAGAATCAATACAATGGTGTTTGTGAAGCACCACAGGACAGGTTTTCATTCAATGGCTGGTCTGACAGCCTCCTGGTATCGAATACCTCAATGAAGAATGAAACTGTGTGGCTTCTCAGAGAGGTGGCTGTATCTGAAGTACAGAGTCAGTTTTTCGTATGTCCCGTGCAAAGCAAATGTTGATTACAAGGAGAGAGTCAAAGCTGAGGAGGAAACAGGAGCACTGGACATAATATGAGAATCTGAAGAAACTGGATTTGCTTAGTCTGGAGAAGAGATAGTAAGTCTAAGAGGAGACCTAATTACACTCTTCCACAACCTAAAAGGGATTTTTAAGGATTGTGGAGATGATGGAGTTTCCCTATTTTTAAAGTTCAGTGAAAAGGCAGGGAGCAAAGAATTCTGGTTAATTATATAAATGTTGCAAGTGCTATGGGACATAAGCTACGTAATTAGACATGAAAATCAAGTTTTTTGTAAGAGTGAACTAGCTAGATATTAGGGTCTTTGTGGACAGCCAGTGTACCTCAATCAGTAAACTCCTGGATGGTCTCACTATTCATCTGTGTAGATGAGTAAGGGATGTATGTGAGGGAACAAACTGACTTGAAATTAGATGAGTGTTTGAAGTCCAAATCACCTCCACAAATAAGTATTTAACTGATATAACAGGATGAGCTTAAGAAATTGCCCAGTCAGCCCCCACAGAATATAGTCCAATTTGTATGTGTTGGTGTGTTGGTTAGCTTCCTATGGGGAGAATCTGGTCCTTCTCTCCACTGACTCCTTTAGATGAATGTTGTTTCAGAAACAATCCTGTTAAGATAGTGGTAGAAAGCAGAATATTTTCCTGCACAGATGGTCAGGTAGAACAACCTTTAATAGGTAGATAACATTTTTAAGAAACAAGTGCTGACTAATTATGCATGGGCCAGAGTCGTTGGCAGGACTGTGGGACAGATAGATTATTAGAACTGAGCACAAAAGAGTGTTGTTTGAGCCAGGTGAAGATGTAGCTGGAAGGACCTTTGTGACAGGGACTCCCATTGCCATTTGATGAGTAATTGACCATCCCGTTCAAACATTCTGATTTCATGTGCAAGAGTTCCCTTATGGCAATACACTATCCTCTTTTTTCCCTACCTGTTAACAAGTAATCTGCCCACACCATCTATACAACATTTTTAAAAAGGTTTCACCAAAAGGTGGCCAAACACTGGAACAGATGCCCAGAGAAGTTGCAATATCTTCGTCTTTGGAGATATTCAAAGCCCAAGTGGATGTGGGTGTTAAGTAATGTTCTTTGACTTTGAAGTTCATTCTGCTTAGAACAGGGCATTTTTGATCTTCAAAAATCCTATCCAATCTACTTTTTTCTATGTTTACTGTTTTAAAATCCTAAGATCTTTGTGGAAAGCAGTATTTTTCCTTCATACCTGTACTTTTCCTAATTTAAGAAAAAAAATCACAACCCCTGAGGGGTGCCTCTAGGAACTATATGAAACCACTATGATAGTGACAATAGTAGAAGTTACATGGCAAGTTTCTCATTGTAATCTTTTCTTATACTTAAAAACTGTTTTCCAGAAGAACAACACTCAATGGTTTGATTTTAATGGTTCTGAGAAAAATAACCACATTCTGACCTTCAGTCAGAATACTTATGGCTCACTTCACTAGAACAAATGCTGCTTATTGTTTCCTAAATTGTTGTCTTTCATTTTCAGCTACAATCAATACATGCTGGTATTCATATTCTGAAAAACATCATAATCTATGCTATATACAGTTTGTAAAATTTAAGACTGATCCATTTTTCTATTTGCTCCTGTGGTCAAGAAAATAAGGAAATGGAAAAGAAAAAAAAATCCATCCAATATGAAAGTTTCCAAGATGAGGAATCTTTGGTTTGAACCATTTAAAAAAAAATGTATATTGCACAGAAGGTTTGTGAATGCTTAACAAAGAGAGTCAAGTCTAAGTTTTACAAACTGTTCTGTGATTCAGACTATGTTAATAAAGATTTGGCAATACTGGATTTGATTTAGCACTATGATAAACACATCTCAAAGTTCAAGTAGGGCAAACTTGAGAATATAGATTATCCCTTGAAAACTTGGAAATTTTTTTGATTTTTAAAAGAACCAGTCTCAAGGTAAACATTTTCTGTACATGTGACAAATATGAATGCATATGATGTGTAGCATGGAATGGATAACAGAAATTCCACATGAAACCAGGTAATGAACTTAGAGAAAGCAATTGGAAGTTAGCCAAGAGGGGTATTAGGTAGGGTTAACTGGGCTTCATTCCTAAAGGAAGGAGGTCAAGAGAGTGACAGAGGTAATATTAGTATCATAAATGAAGGAAAAGTAATTTTAAAGATGCATCAATTTCACATATCTCTATTCAAAGAATAAAAACTGTAGAAAGAATGTCACAGGAAGTATCTAAGTCATTACTGAAGATGAGCACTTAAGAAGAGCACAACTGTGAAAAGAGAACCAGGAAATTGAAACAAAATGCAAAAACTAAGTCTTAGAGAGTATAGCAATGGATAACCATAAAATTCAGCATATAATTATTTGGAATTGTATTTACTAATGATTTGTAAAAGTAAAAATATGTAAAAGTATAAATTGAATAAATAGTATGAAATGTTCTGTATTCTTGAGAGAAATACATTTACTATAGAATACTTTCCATATTACCATTTTTCCAACTAAAACGAAATATTTTCTCAAAAGTTTAAAATTTCATCAAGAAGATTAAATTATAGCTTTTTGACTGCTATTCCTAAAGTTATGTCCATTTTGCTTCCTAAAGCAGAAAGGGACATTTAAAGATCCTTTTTATTAAATAAATAGCAGACAAAAAGAAACCTCACTGATAGAATTCTGATTTTTTTTTCAACTTTTTCTCTAAGTTTTGGATAAATATTTTTCAAAAATGTTTTTGTTTGCTGCTGTTTTGCTTCATTTTGTATCATGAGAATAAATTTATTTTTCTAGTCATTCCATGTGTTATATAAACTTAAGATCTGTCACTGCTTTAGTGAGCTAGACAATAAAGATCTTTCCATTCTCTCCTAACACTAAGAAATCTTGTGAATGCATTTATGGTATATCAATTTATCTCTTCTATTCACGGTCTTCTGTGATATCAACAGTGAACCTGTCCTACAGAATGCAGTTTTCAATGGCAGAACTAAATGCTTCAAGTATATTCTTCTTGTCTTCCATTTCTAGGATTACATCATGCAGGATAGATTCCTAAA